>MU160005.1:51156-69744 GCA_015888305.1 Antheraea pernyi
CTCTGGCGCTCTCACTGACCGAACGAAACGCAACAATGCAAACACTATTACTTCACGTCGGTGTTCTGTGGGTCGGGTGGTAGTACCCCGGGCGAGCCGACCCATTCGTGCTGAAACTAGTAATAGCTACATCGTGGCTCTACCACCTTCATAATATTCATATGTAATGTTCCCTCGAATTAAATATAGAGTGCCTTCAAAAACAATGTAAATACTTACATTTTTCTTGAGTTGAAATTAGGTTCGTTCACAAATAATAGCAAAATTTACGCATGTAACGTTGTGCGTTTAATTTATTTACAACCTAGTACTTTTAAATGTATAATAAATAACCATACAAATATAACATCCATTTTCAAAATTTACGAGAAAACTATCCATATCTAATTAAATAAATAAATAATATCAAAATAATATCTTGTTTACTAAATTGATATGAAAGTACTTGCGATATTTATAACAAAAAAAACTATTTTTAATATTTTTGGCCGTCTGTCTGTTTGTTCCAGCTAATCTCTGAAACGTTTGGACCGATTTTGACGGGTTTTCAGTGACGGAAAGCTGGTAGTTCGGTCTATCCAAAATTATTGTAATTTTAACGACGAAGTGACTTAAGTGCGAGGTAAAAGTAGTAAGTGAATGGATTTAATATATTCAGGTGATTTAATTAGTCGCTGTTTTTTTACATTAGGTTCCACGTGGACGGAGTGGCGGGTACTACTAGCTTTTAAAATCGCTAGCTGCCAAATCGTTTAAAAATCCTCTTAAAACCTAAACCACGATTGCAGCGTCACCTACCGGGTCTACGCACGCCATCTTATAGAATTTTTACCAACTTCAATTATATTTATTGTGATTAATTATTGAAAATATATATTTACCAAGATAAAAAGTAGTCTATAACACTCGGGGATAATATACTTTTATAACAGAGAAAGAATTTTCAAAATCCGATCATTAGTACCAGAGATTACCCCGAACATACAAACTCACAAAATTTACCTCTTTATAATATTAGTATAAATTATACTAAATACTACTCTTTTTGCATACACGTTCAAACGAGTAATACTAAAAACAATTAGAAATAATCATTACATTAATTATGTTATCTGTTATTTTATAATTTTCTACTTATTTCTCGAAAGTTCTGAATTCGCACACTCTAGTAACTTATTTGGTACAATAACTAACACGTTCGGTGAACTGTAAACTTTTGCAATCGCATCGTTTCCTACTGTCCTTACTAAAATGTGCATTTTCGGCCAACAAAGTAACAAAAATTACTTAACAAGAACTTGTTTTAACATATAATTAACTCGACCTTTACAGAACAAATAAAAAAAATGTGTTTATAGAGCAAAAATACGTGGTACGTTATATGCCGACGATCGTGGTATTTTTAACCTAACAGCCCTTGACCAAAATATTTATTTAACATTTGGTAATATAAATACAACGTACTTAATTATTTTATTCACAACTAAAACTAATTATGCAGATCCATTATTATATTGTCAAGTTTATTTCGCTGCGTCGAATAAATTTTTCGCAATTAACTACCAAGCTCGCAATAAGACCAGTCATGTACACCAGACTAGGCCCCCCTTGGCAGTGGCTCAAGCCTAGGTCCGTTCCCTCGGCGTGGAGCCCTTACAGTGACACAAAATCTTACATCACTGCGACAACATTACACATATCACCTCTACACACGTGCATGCAAGTGGAAGGATTTTATATTTTTCCCATATCAAACTGAAAAGAAAATTAGAAATAGAAATTAGAATATTTATTTAGAAAATTATTCGATACGAAATATATATAAGAGTTGTTGAGGTATGTATACTTGGTACACATATATGTTTCAACAACTCATATATGTATGAATAGTTAGCTTAGTTTAGATAAGTTCAGTTCGGTCACGAATTGCATGTATCAGGCAACAGCCTAAGCCGAGGTGTGCAGCGCACCCTTGCGCTAGGTGTCAAAATAAAATCGGCTGACTGCCTTAAGTGCTCGCCTTACTAGTCCGGTGAAGCTGTTAAAACCTTGGTAGTTCAATGGCGTAGTCAGTTCGAAAAAAAAACAGTTATGTTGTATGCATCTGAGTGCTGGGCTATGAAAGAGACGGATGAGAGAAAACTACATGTTTTTTTTTTATAGTAGCACGGCAAAATGACTACACTGTGCCTGATGGTAAGCATAGTACAATCCAAAAACAACGGCGACCACCGAGTGACATACTATCTATCGCCTGTCGCCGCTATCATGCCGGCCTGCCAAAAGCTGGATATGCACAGGCTGATCCCGAAACGTGACCTATGATGGTCGATGGATATACGAGTTGAGGAAGACCGAAAAAGGTATGGATGAATTGTGTGAAAAATGATATATGTCAAAAGGTGTGAATACTGGATGACATTTGATAGGCGAGAGTGGAAAAGGGAAACATATTGTGCCGACCTTACTTAGGTGGGATAAGGGTAAGAAGATGATGCTGGCGACAGAGCTTCGTTTAGTTGGTTAACATAATAATTGTATTGTTACCTTTGCTAAATGTTTTTTTTTTATATCATAGGAGGCAAACGAACAGGTGGCTCACCTAATATCAGTGATCACCACCGTCCATAGACACTTACAATACCTGAGGAGTTGCAAGTGCGTTACCAGCTTGTGTTTGGGAGAAGGGGGAATGGGGAAGTGGGAAGCGGGAGGGGAGTGGGGTCTCCGGCAATCTCACTGACCGAACGAAACGCAACAATGGATGCACTGTTACTTCACGTCGGTTTTCTGTGAGAGGATGGTACCACCCCGGGGGAGCCGACCCATTCATGCTGAAACCAATAATAGTTTCAGCGTGGCTCTACCACCATTACAAATGTATAAAAATGTATATACGAGCAATTATCGCTCAAAGTGCCAATAGATGTGAAAACTAGAATGTTAATAATTTCAAGTTACAAATTATGAAATTTAAATGATTCAATCTATAATCATTAAAAAAATAACACACTTATTCCATGTTTTGAATTTTCATCTCTATCGGCATTTCTTATGACTGCCACGAATTTTATTATTTTCAGTTTTCGACAAGAATAATTTCTAAACATTTTAATTTTTTTATAATCTTCACATCCTTACAAAGTAGAGCGTTACTTTTAAATAATAACGGTGTTTTAAAGTCCCGACTTAAAATAGTATATGTGACAATCCGCATATTTTTCGTAAAATTCCGCATAATTTCGTGATTATAGAATTTCAAGTTAAAGTTCGCGTTGAGACCTGCTAATGCGTCGCGGTGCATGCTCGCGCGAGCTTGTGGCTGCCATTAGAGCGACAGACGGTTCACCGTGGACTTCAGCCGGTAAGGGCCTTAACTCATTAGGACGCCATGGCGGCGCCACAGTTCGTCTTGACCTAGCAAGTGAGAAACACCAAAATAAACACCAGGATTATCAGTTACAAAATAACATCGTATGGCATAGTGGGCGCACTTTGTTGATTAGAGAAGGGGATTTCATTGGTAGCGCAAATGGTGGTGGAATTAGTAAGATGCCAAATAGATCTATATATATTAATGGTTGCGGCACTAGCCAATGATTCGGTTGCTGGCAACAGCCTCGGTTGCGCAACCAAGATGATACCAGGTGAGGTACACCCTCCATACAGCTGTACACATTTTATTCAAAGAGATAGGGCCCTAAGAATCTGAGGCTATCCACATCTCTCCTGAGGGACTCAATGCATAGAATTTCTCCTAGTAAAAAAATAAATAGATAGAGATGAAGCGATTGTTAAGAAAGTCGAAAAGAAAAGAATAATCGAAATTTAATCAAGTTTCAAAAGGGACCTAATTTTCTGTACTAACCATTGAAATAAATTACTCCTTAACGTAATTTTCTATCTAAACAAAGCCTATCTTAATTCGATATCGAAATGGTTTTCTCCGAAGCTTTGTTTATCTCAGCTAATTTGAAATTACAAAAAATATGTTATTTTTATATAGACTGGGTTATTTGCTTGCTCAAACTTGCTTCAAATTGTTTACTCAGGCCTATTCGATGATATATAGGTGTATAGTAGTTATAAAAAATAAGCCACAATTAAAATTATATCTACAATCTTCTTCTTCTATATATATAATAAAAATGTATATCTAACGTGTTTGTACTTCAGCAGGTCTATTCGATGATATAATATATATTTGTATAGTAGTTATAAAAAATGAGCCATCACTAAATTTATATCCACAATCTTCTTCTTCTATATATATATAATAAAAATGGAAATCTGGTGATCACTTAACATCAGGTGACCCACCTATTCGTTTGCCACCTATGACATAAAAAAAAATGGACAAACGGTAAAACCCATAAAGGATAGAATAACAAAAAAAAAGTATATTGAAACGATGGTGGCATAGTTGACAGCGTGATCGGACACCGCATCGATGGACGTAAGTTTGAATCCTTGCTACTGAGTTGGAACTTTCTGTGAAGAAAAAAATTATGACGGAACCACAGCGTGGTGGTAGGGCTTCTTCTAAGTTAACCTGGCTAGCCACTATCCTCCAGCTGAACATCTATCGCTAAGCATTTGTTGGTTTGTGTCGGCAGTTGCACTTGTAAGCCAAACCACTCTGGGTTTAGTATTTTTATGCAGGCCGGCATGACAGCAGCGACCGGTGAGGGATAGTATGTCTCTCGGTAGTCGACATTGTTTTTAGATTATACTGTGCTCACCATCAGGCACAGTAAAGTTACTTTGCCGTGCTAGGATAAAAAAAATGTATTTACTATCTTAGACAATATTGTCCTTTAAAATCATGTGAGAGTGTGGTCAAATACTGAAGACTATAAAGTATAAAGAAAAGATTGAAATCTCTATCTATCTATCTATATTATAATAAAACTCGTACGCTGTGGAGAACGTGTGGTGAGGCCTTTGTCCAGCAGTGGACGACTATAGGCTGAGATGATGATGATGATCAGTGCTAAAGTACTGCGTTCAAGAAAATCATAAAACATATCTTCGAGTAACATTTAGTTTTTTTTTTCACTAAAATCGGTCCACTCTATCAAAAGTTATTGTAATTTTAATGACGACGCGGCGTGAGTACAAGAAAAAGTAGACTTTATTAATCATTGTTGCAAGAATTCTGGGATGTTTCCAAATGCTAGGGTTGATGATTTCTATGCTATAATCCGTAAGAGAATAGCATCCATCCTGGGTAGACTTCCCGATAGTCCCAATAATATAATGAGAACAATGGTAGACATGTACGACAGTCCTTTCATGAAGCACTGGAGTAGTCCGGTGAAGTGGTGTAGTCCGGTGAAGCTGTAAAGACCCTGTCGGGTCAATAGCGTAGTCAGTTCGAGAAAAATGAAGCACTGGATATCTGTTGTAATATAATAGTGTGATGTTCATCTTTTCATCCTATTTCATATTCATTTGTATAAAAACACATATTAACACACATATATAGTTACTTAATTTTCATTTTATTTTTAAATTTACTACCAATTTATGTATCAGTATATAATTTGTTTTAGTTTTTGTGGACCCCTGTTGTGTTATAAATAAATAAATAATAATAAGGTAACACGTGGACGAAGTCGCGGGCACAGTTAGTTTATTTAATAAATATAATTTTAATTCATCAGTGCTGATGCGCTCATAATAAGTAAGTAACGTAAATGTAAAGTAAGTAATAAGCACCAATGTAAGTAAAGTAAGTAACAAATAACCGTACAATAGTTGAGATTGAAATTATTTAGCTTTCCACCATATATGGCTGTAGAGTTACAGCGTTACTCGACAGTCATTCCATTCTAACTACTCTTAAAAATGTGAAAGTGATTTTGTTTGTTTGTTACCCTTTCATTATTCAACGAGGTATTACGAAACTTTGCACACATGTTGTCAGCGATACAGATAATGGATGTATGTAACTTTGATCCCGAAATAATACTATTTCCGACGTATATGATACATCAAACAGACGGGATTCATTCGAGATCATCGAGTGATTTGACAGGTAGAATGTCGGCATCAGCGATTTTTGCAAAATTGGCGTACAATTACTAATTCAATTTGGTAACAATATCGACTGACGGTGATCGATAAACATGGTGAGGAAAACTGAACCTGAGAAACGTTCTTATGGTAATACCACTTGGTGTTTGAAATTTGCAATACGTCGTGTACTGACGTGATGATAATTTCTATAAATTCTTTGGGAAAAGGCTTATGGCTTTGTAAAGGGTCTCTTATAGGCTGATGTGATGATAATGTTGTAAATGAGATTATGGTATGGTTTGTAGGTGGTAGAACCACGCTGAAGCTATTACTGGTTTCAGCATGAATGGGTCGGCTCGCCCGGGGTACTACCACTCTCTCATAAAAACCGACGTGAAGTAACAGTGCTTGCATTATTGCTTTTCGTTTGGTCCGTGAGAGCGCCGGTGGCCCACTTCCCTTTCCATCCTCCTCCCAAACACAGGCTGGCAACTGCGGCGATGTTGCTAGCGTCTATAGACGGTGGTGATCACTTAACATCAGGTACCCACCTATTTGTTTGCCAACTATGACATAAATTTAAAAAAAAATGGACAAACGGTGAAACCCATACGGTTACATACCCATTACAAAAAAGTTAAATACGTATTGAACCCTGGCTTTAAAAAGGTCTCATATTAAATGCACCGCGGTCGCTGAATGTTCGCCATCTTGCTCTTTTGTCTCGCTTTAGTTACGTTAGGTTAGACTTGTGAAAAAAGGATAACGCGAACTTGTCTCGGGCGAGCGCGGTGCATTTATTAGGAAACTTTTTTAAACCAAGTATTTAATACGTATTTAACTTTTTTGTAATAACACGGATAAAGGGTAGAATAACAAAAAAAAAGGTATATTGAAACGATGGTGGCTTAGTTGATAGTGTGATCGGACACCGCGTCGATGGACGTAAGTTTGAATCCTTGCTACTGAGTTGGAACTTTCTGTGAAGAAAAAAAAATGAGGAAACCACAGCATGGTGGTACGGCTTCTGCTAAATTCACCTGACTAGCCACTATCCTCCAGCTGAAAATCTATCGCTAAGCATTTGTTGGTTTGTGTCGGCAGTTGCACTTGTAAGCCAACCCACTCTGGGTTTAGTATTTTTATGCAGGGCGGCATGACAGCGGCACCCATGAGGGATAGTGTGTCGCTCGGTAGTCGCCATTATTTTTAGATTATACTGTGCTCACCATCAGGCACAGTAAAGTCACTTTGCCGTGCTACGATAAAAAAAAATGATGTATTTCACTGAACTCTACCTAAACGGGTGGTCCGATTTTGATGAAACTTTGTATGCATGTTCCAGTGGATCCGAGAATGGTTTATATTCACAGTTGGAGCGGGTAGGTAGCGCTGCGGTTGAATTTTAGGTAATTTTTTTATTATCAAGGCAGGACAGTACCTCTGGGCTCTGCCCGGCCTGCCAGTCTATACATATAATAAGAACGTTAATCTAACGTGTCTGTATATTTTTGATTTTCGTGAAAAAAATTGTTGTAGTTATCTAGGAATAAGTAATAAGTCTGTCTGTTTGTATAAACATGCATCACTGCTAAAGTACATGGTTCACAATAAATCTCAAATCAAATCTCAAATCTCAAATCAAAAAGCATAACTTCGGGAGTAACTTAGTCTTTGTTTTATTAAAATCGGTCCACTCTATCAAAAGTTATTGTAATTTGAATGACGGCTCGAGGTAAGTACCAGAGAAGAGACAACAAGAGTGAAGCACCAATGAAGAATGTTTCAAAATCGGGTTTTCTTTTTCCTCTTGAAAGCTTTCGCTGCGTGTTAACGTTAACCCAAAGTAGCACGGACGAAGAGGCGGACAGCAGCTAATATCGTGGCCTGACGTGATGATTATGCCCACACCTTCCTCCAGGATGAGACCTATGGCCTTGCAGTGAGTTTCTTAAACACTGGTGATAATGCTGATGTGAATGCGATTGTATACATACGGAAGGTATAAAAAATAGAATTTAAAAAACAGTAGAGGCAATCACAAATACTGCCGACAGAACAGAATACAATGGAATTGAAACTATGTTTTCCTTTTATTTTATGTACTTATACGTAGTCTGAATTATTTAAATTTAATAATATGTAAATTAAAATTATTACCACTAGACTCTCTTTCACATCTATTAACACTCCGAATAATAATTATGTAACTTTTTATCACGCTTTTATTAGCTTCACCTGTATGTATGTATGTAACCGACCCCTTTGAGCTCGGTTTTGTCCTACTTTGAACGATCAGAAGCGTGATTTAGTTTTTAAAAATTTTAACTTTTTTTTCGGATTATTGCATTGTCATCGACCTTTGACAGGTGTGCAAAGTTTGAATTAAATCTGATCGTTCAAAGTAGGACAAAATCGAGCTCAAAGGGATCGGTTACATACATACATACAGGTGAAGCTAATAATATTTTTTTAACTTTTTTTTCGGATTATTGCATTGTCGTTGACCTTTGACAGGTGTGTAAAGTTTGAATTAAATCTGATCGTTCAAAGTAGGACAAAATCGAGCTCAAAGAGGTCGGTTACATACATACATACAGGCGAAGCTAATAAAAGCGTGATAAAAACTGACGTCCTTCTCTGTGCATACTCCAAAAACGAATGACGCATTATTATTATTTGTATTTCTATGCACGGTGCAAGATAATTGAGACTTGGTATCATTGAGTAAGATTTAAAGTCGTAAAATTAAGAAAAATTACTTCAGAAACAATAATTTAACTGGCAAGGCTACGGTGACATAACCTAGTGATATCATTTTACGAATCTAGAATAAAATAATGAGAGTGAATGTTATAAGTTAAAAGTGAGAGCCTTGTTAAGCCTTCAGATACAGTATAGTTAAGGACTGAGGTCAGATTTACGTGATCTGTGCCACAGAGTAAATATAGACAGAAGGTTCCGCTATATTTGCATTTAAAATCAAAACTACTTTTTTCAAATTAGTGGCCGAGACAACTTTATGAATGTCAAAGTTACCAACCGTTCGGAAAACAACCCAATCATCTAGAAGAACCGGCAAGAAACTTAATCTAATTTATCTTCATTTTTACATAACATATATATCATTAAAACCCGCTTAACATAGTGCTTGAACTCACTATCCGGCATATCAATAATGTGCTATGGAACTTTGATACAAAACCTAATACCAATACCTAAAAAACGATTTTTGGACTTAGTGAGCCTGAAACATAGAATTTGTAGGTGGTAGAGCCTCGCTGAAGCAATACTGGTTTCAGCATGAATGGATCAGCTCGCCTGGGGTAGTACCACCCTCTCACAGACAACCGACGTAAAGTAACAGTGCTTGCATTGTTGCGTTTCGTTCGGTCAGTGAGAGCGCCGGATACCCAACTCCCAACCCTTCTCCACTCCCCCTTCTCCCAAACACAGGCTGGCAACGCACTTACGACCCCTCTGGTGTTGCAAGCGTCTATGGACCGTGGTGATCACTTAACATCAGGGGAGCCACCTGTTCGTTTGCCACCTATGATATAAAAAAAGGGGAGCGTCATTTCCAGACATCACAATCGTTCACATATTGGTCCATACTATAATAGCGTTTAGATATTAAAACCCGCTTGACATGGTTCTTGAACTCACTATATTTTAATTGAACCCGGTAGATGGTGTTACGAACGGGTTGTAGGCTTATTGGGACAGAAGTTACTGGGACAACGTACTGGGAAGACGTTTATCGGCAATATATGTAGGTTATTTGTTATTTTAATTGGACCTGGTAGGTGATGCTGCGGACGGGTTCAAAGCATATTTTAAAATATTTCTCACATACCAACTGGGTATATGTTTGAGTGAGTCCCTGGATATTTGGGATTCACAATTTGAAACAGTAGGTATCGCTGCAATCGGGTTTTGAGATGTATTTAGATTTTTCGCGTTTAAAAGTACAATCGAAACCGGTAATAACCGATTTGGTGCAGACGAAATCGCACGGGTCAGCTAGTCTTTATATATAAATTTATTTTGTACGTGTGTATTTCACTGAACTCTACCTAAACGGGTGGTCCGATTTTGATGAAATTTTGTCTGCGTGTTCCAGTGGATCCGAGGATGGTTTAGATTCACAATTGGAGCGGGTAGGTGGCGCTGCGGTTGAATTTTAGGTTATACATATAATAAGAACGGTAATCAATGCTGATGTGAATGCGATTGTATACATACGGAAGCTATAAAGTATAGATTTTTTTTTAAAGTAGAGCCAGTCATAAAGGCTGTTGACAGAACTGAATACAATGGAATTGAAACTATGTTTTCCTTTGAATTTTTAATTTATGTACTTATATGTAGTCTGAATTATTTAAACTTAATAATTTGTAAATTAAAATTATTACCACTAGTCTCTCTTTCACATCTATTGACACTCCGAATAATAATTATGTACCTTTTTTTATATCAAAAGCAGGCAAACGAAGATGGTCACCTGATGTCAACCATAGACACTAGCAACACCAAGGGAATCGAAAGTGCGTTGCCAGCCTGTGTATGAGGGTGAGGTTAGGTTAGGGGCCAACGGAGGACAGGCAGGTCACCTGATGTTAAGTGATCACGACCGTCCATAGACACTAGCAACACCAGGGGAATCGAAAGTGCGTTGCCAGCCTGTGTATAAGGATGAGGTTGGGTTAGGGGGCCAACGGGTGCCAAACAGCTAGGCGGTGCCAAACAGCTAGGCGAGAACCCACAACGAGATGCCATCACTGCGACGATTGTGAGGTTGATACTGCACACCATACCATCCAGGAGTGCGTAGCGTGGGAAGAGCAACGTACTGAACTCTTTGCTGTGGTACTCGTGTCGCCCCAACTAAAGCGGCAGACGTACACCGTGGGGTTTTAGTCCGAGCGAGTCGGACATAACCCAATCTCTCCCCCGAGAGGGTGATGTATCCATAATGGATTTCTCCACGTAAAAAAAAGGTTGGGTTAGGGAAAGGGGGGCGGGAAAGGGAGAAGGGAAGTGGGCCTCCGGCGCTCTCACTGACCGAACGAAACGCAACAATGCAAGCACTGTTACTTCACGTCGGTTTTCTGTTTCCATACAGTTTATTAATTCTTAAAAGCATATGATGGGCTGTACAATCTCAATACAAAATATCAATATTACATGTACACAGACTGCAATACAACGCGACGGTAGTCTGACGCAAGCCGCGTAAGCGCAATACGGTCGGTCACGCTTACTAATATGTCGTGACACGAAATTAATCTCCTGTCAAAACAATAAGTTTTCACAAAAAAAAAACAGACTTTAATATTACGTCAAGGTCGTCATAAAATTTTAGCATGATCAAGTTGTAATGGTTTGACGTGTTTATTCAAGTTATTTACTAACAATCCCACTCGAGTGTAGACCCTGTTCGGAGCTTGTTACGACAGTCAGTATCGCCGCGGACGGCTACTGCGTTCAGTGACCATTCAACTTGCGACCATGTGGTTTCTATTACTGTGCTTCCGTTTCGTTTACAGCGGTAACGTTTCGGATATCGGCGTGATTGTTAAAGGTAAATTTCTTCATACTCTAATGTAACTTGAATTACTTTGTGTCGGATGTTTGTTGGGATTTTTTTTTGTTAATTGTAATTTTTCTAGAACAAAAAAAATTGTAGCCTATGTTCATGTATGAAAAATTCCGCGTCGAAGGGTTGTAGTTCTATATATTGAGTGCTAAGTTTAATTCAGCTTCAAAGGAGCTATATTGTAATTACATAGATACATTATTTTTACATATAACTTTTATACAAACAACTTGCAAAATGATATATCTAAAATTTCCTCATCAATGACTTTGTCTATGGGTGAAAGACGCATGAAAATCCGTTCAGTAGTTTTTGAATTTATCGCGATACCGATAGAAGTGGCTGAGGTATTTGTTTTATAATATGTGGTGATATTTAGATTTAATAAAATCCGATATATTACTACTTGATGGGATACTTTTTATATATAACATTTGTAATTTTAAAACAAATTAAATCCAAAATTTCACAAAGACATCATTATCAAAACATACTGTATGTGTCAATAAAAAAAGATTTTATTTTGATTTTTTTTATCTAACACAACCAAAGTTTCTATTTAGGAGAACTGGATGTATTACTTTCGCTACGTAATTTTACCTTATCTCATATCTTATGAATGTTTAGGTATTCGAAGAACATTTTTACCATTTCTAAAGGTATATATTATTATTATATATTATAGCTTTCCAATTGCGGTATGAAATATATTTCATAACCCTAACTTAATGTTATAAGTGCGAATGTATGTCTGTTTGTTAGTTTACCACATTTTCATTATTTTACTACTCAACAGACTATTTAGATATTTTGCATATACGTTGCCAGAAGTATACAAAAGGACATACTCTTCCCGAGTGATAGATTATATCTACTGTACGCGAGCTTAGTCGCAGGAAAAAGGCCAATAAATTATAAATATAACATAATATTAAAATGATAAATGTAAAATTAATAAAATAAGCATTATCCCAAATCAATCAATCAACACGCCTAAACGTCGACAATATCCACTACTATTCTACAAACAAGCAGCGCCACTAACTACTACTAGTGTACAAATTATTGCTAAAAACCATCCAGGTGTGTTTTTTTTTTCATTAGGTCATTGGTGGCAAACAAACAGGTGGGTCACTTGATGTTAAGTGATCACCACCGTCCATGGACTCTAACAACACCAGAGGAGTCGCAAGTGCGTTGCCACCCTTAGGGGGGAAGGGTTAGGGTAGGGAGAGGGGAGGTGGGCCTCCGGCGTTGTCATTGACCGAATGAAACGCAACAATGTCGGTTTTCTGTGAGAGGGTGGTACTACCCCGGGCGAGCCGACCCATTCATGCTGACACCAGTAATAGTTTCAGCGTGGCTCCACCACCACCAAAATATATATATTTAATATATATATATAGATTATATAAATGCAAACAAAAAAATAATTAAAACAGGTTAAAACGTTTAGCAGGAAAAAAATTACAAATATACGCACACCGGATTTTTATATATAAATACATTTTTAATGGATAACACGCAATAACCTCGTACAACGCATAACAAAATCCATTCAGAAACGTTTGTTGCATATCTGTCCCCTCTCGAATTTCGTTAACATATATCCGTATTAAAAATAAAAGCACACAATACATCGCAGGAATTTATACATAACAAATTTGAATTACTTTTTTAACCGATACCTTTGTAGGATGATTATAGGACGTATATACTAAAAAAAAAACACTTTAAAAAAATATTCCACCAATCTGTCATTTATATTAGCATCTAGAGTTACATTAGCGAATATGATAAAATATGATAATAATATCAAATGTCGGATACTGACAAAAGTGACGCAATTCTGTTCTTTAATCATTTAAAAGAAAAGTAATTCTTAATATAAAACTTTTTATAGTTGAAACACTTCTAAAGCCTTCTTACACGTTAACGATTTATATCTATCTATATATTAATACGTGAAGCGAAAACTTTGTACCCTTTTTAGGCAAATTGTGCTAACGGATGAACGTAAAATTTTGACATATCTGTATGGAGGAGAAGTGCACAAAGCTATTTTTTTTATATAAAATGCATTAAAAACACACTAAATTAATTACATTACACACATTACTGCGTGAATAACACACAATATATACACTAGGATGTGTCAAAAAACGACGATTTTTTTTTCTGCTCTCAGCCCAAAATATCTTAGAATAGATCCCAACAAAGCTTCTCTTAAAAGCGAAGCTCAAAATTCCAATTCTAATAGATTCTCCATCGAACTTAAAGTTTTTCCATATAAATAACGTGTGAAATATGGTTTTTATTACTTTTTGTCCTGCAAACTGTGATAAATTTTTTTTAAACGATTGAATGAACTTTTTTTTATTAAATTTGGTACAAAAAATAAGTTATAAGTCGAATTTCTATCTTCAATATTTTGTTATACAGCTTTGAAATTAAAATTTCCGAATTTTGCATTTTTTTAATTTAACTGTAAGAGTTAGACAAAAAGTTAAATGTCAAATTTGTAGTACTTTTAAAATTCTATAAAAAAGTTTTTATCAACTATTTCATATTACCAATAACAACAAAATTACAGGCTCATGTATAATATTTTTTTTTGTTTTTATAAGCTGAAATATCAATAATTAAATAAAAAATTTGTTAATACATCAAACTTGCAACAAAATTAGGTGAGTAAGATGTTTGGTAGTACAGACCATAAAATTTACAGACTTAGTCATATTTTTATAATTTTTAGCTATATTATAAAATATATTTGATAAAGAATATGAATGTCAAAATAATTTATGGTCGAATTTCGACCACATGGCGACCACTAGTTCGGATAATCAGATCTCCCTCTTACTATTAGCCTTAGATTCATTAGAATTAAAGCTTGTAAACAATTGTATCACAGTGGTAAATAGTTTGGGTAATAATAACAGACCAGTGTAACCCCATATCCCGATATATGCGGATTTTCGGTAACTATAGGAACAGTTTAGACCTAAACCTTGGAAATACCATAGGTATTCTAAAAGACTTATTCAATTAGGCTCACATTACAGAATATACAAAGTTTTGGTACAATTTGCTAAGTCAAACCCATTTCAAACATCTTATAAGAACATTTAATTCACGTAATGCTGGAGACGGCCTAATTTTAATAGGGATTAACTACAAGTTTTAGTGAGATTGCTCAGTAGGCAATGTTAAATAAACTTATATACAGCATGAATGTCCGAAACACGACAAATTACAGCATTTTTTTTCTCAAACTGACTACGCTGCCGGCCTAGCAAGGCCTTAACAGCTTTACCGGACTATTAAGGTGAACGCTTAAGGCATTCAGGCAAAGGCAAATTACAGATTTTGTGAAATACTAAGAAGGCTTCAGAGCAAGTCTTCCGTGAATGTTGCATTGAAAATCAAACGCAACCAAATTTTTAGCAAGCACCTGTTACTTCTAAAATTACATTCGCTAGCGACCAAAAAAGTAATGTAGCATACAAAAATTGAATAGATAATGAAGCTGATAATAATCTTGCATAAAATCATTTAAAAATAAATATTAATAAAGTATGCTAAATAATTAACCGGTTCGCCGTTATGTAATTGGGCTTAGGTAATTATTTCTGATACATTTAATGGAGATGGTAAATATAAAGATTTCTAGTAACTCAAACTCATGGACCATCCAACCTTATTTGTTGCATATATGAAAAATAAGATTCTGCAGTTGTAAATCTGGCAGTACCGGGAATTATAGGTACAAAAAAAGCGAGATATTCTATAGGTCAGCCTGTTTAGAATACAATAGCAATACTTGCACTAACTATCCGCCTCTAATTAATGATACTAAGCGTGAAATAGAAGAATATAGTACACATAAAATTTAGAATTATTTGAATCTTTCCTTTCATAAATTGATACTATGATCAATCTATATTAATTCTACTTAATTAACAACATTTAATACATTTTAAAGTTTATTTATATAAACAAGAATTATTTCTAAACACTTTATTGTTTATAATTTTGACATTCTTACAAATTAGAGCGTTACTTTTAAATTACAAAGGTGTTTTAAATAACCGCCATTAAAATAAAAGTATGTCAAAATCCACGTAATTTTAGACAATTACAAAACATTTCTATAATTTCAAGTATATTTCTGCTAAATTATGTATACATATTATAAAAAATTCAAGAATATCAAATAATTTGTGTTAACTTTAAAGTTGTTTAATCATTGTATAATGTTCAGTTGTTCAGTTCACATCATCATCTTCTTACCCTTATCCCACCTAAGTAGGGTCGGCACAACATGTTGTCCTTTCCACTCTCCCCTGTCAGATGTCATCTCAGTATTCACACTTTCTCGCATAATCCATTCATATCTTTTTCGGTCTTCCTCTACTCCTACACCCATCCTTCACAATTAAAACTTTCTAGTTACATGGCTTTCATCTTTCCTCATGACATGCCCATTGCTAACCTATTACTCTTCAACTTCTCTGTCACTGGTGCTATTTTCAAAATTCCCCTGATATAGACATTCTTAATCTTATCCATTATAGTTACACCACACACCCAACTTAACATTTGCACCTCTGCCACGTGCAGTTTTCTCTCATCTGTCTCTTATTTGACCCTTCACTCAGATGCATACGATTGTTCCCAATTTATTTAATTACACGGTCATATTTTAAATAGAATAATTGGTTCCATATTCTTCATTAGCACACTCGTAAAAGATCAGGGCGAGCAGTTCTTAAGTATTAAAATTTCTCGCGCATACATTGCTGTATTAAATTACATAGGGCTATTGGTCCAACATAAAGTGCAGTGAAACTGTAAAGGCCTTGATAAGCCAACAGCATAGTCAGTTTGAAGAAAAAATGGTTCAACATAAATCAATTAACCAGGTTTCCAAAATGATACATTGTCTGTCCTCTTGTCGCTTTGTTGTTTAAATCGTGTCGTTGTTCCATCGTCTTATTCGTTTTTCTGAAACAAAGTATCGGGTCAAGAAATGTTTCCGCAAACAATTACTAAACTAAATAATGTATGTGAAATGAGTAATATTTAAACATTATATTAAAAAAAATATGTTTCGTAATTTTTTGTATTTTAATAAATTGCATAATGAATATATATACATATTCACTTATGAAATAATTAACTCAGTATGAGAGTTAACAATTTATGTAATTATATTAAAACCTATGTAACATTTTGTGAATGAGAAAGTTTGTCGGGATGTATGCTAGGGATGGTGATTCTTCACAAAAAAAATGATTTTTAAATCGATCCGAATCCTGGTCATTAGTACTAACTTATGAAAAATGCGAGGTCTAGAGGAAGGTAGATTATTCTAAAAACAATCTCTTACATTTATTTTTTTGATAAGTTTTTCTTTTAATTATTGTATGGTTTTATTTTTATTTACAAAGAAGCAATCAAATCGCGATTTTACAGTATCACAGATCGATTCATTGGATTGATTCGATGTTTAATATCGATTAAAATAATCGATTTTATATGTCTAATAATCAATTATTCGATTAATCGACAGCAGGTCACCTTCTCTAATGTTTGTTACGATATTTGTTACTGTTTCACGAATAAACTAATTAATGGATTTCAATAAATCACTACAGTACAATTGCTTATATATACATATAATAAAAATGAAGTGTCTGTATGTGATATCAAAATGACATTTTTTTAATGATTGGGTATGAAAGTATAAACGCTACTGATAAAAAAAATTTTTGTTTGTCTGTCTGTCTAGAGGTGGCTGGCTCTCAATCGCAGCTGCCGGAACATTGTATAGGTCTTTGGCAGTAGATTTTCAACTAGCCAAGCAGACATAGTAAAACCCCTACCTGTTATTTTAACATGCCGATGTTTTTTTTTATATCATAGGAGGCAAACGGACACGTGGGTCACCTGATTTTAAATGGTCACCACCGTCCATAGAGACTTGCAACACCAGGAGAGTCGCAAGTGCGATGCCAACCTGTCTTAGGGCTGAGGGGAAGTAAGGGAAGGAGGAAGGGAGGGGAGGTGGGCATCCGACGCTCTCACTGACCGAACGAAACACAACAATGCAAGCACTGTTACTTCACGTCGGTTTTCTGTAAGAGGGTGGTACTACCCCGGGCGAACTGGCCCATTCATTCTAAAACCATTACTAGCTTCAGCGTAGCTCTACCACCAAAAAATCTGGCTCATTCATAAGGATATGAACCTATGTCGAGGGACGAAATGTCCAATTACACTAAACACTGGGCCAACATAGACTTAAATTTCTTATAGCACTTTGCATGTTACCATCTTAGACCGTATTGTCAAAAAATCAAGGAAACTATCATAAAATCCTGTATTCATTCTAGATTACTACTTTTTTATAGTACTTCTCTGATTACTAAATAATCCCAATACTATTTGTACCGATATTAAATTATTAAATTTTAATATTCCTGCTTAACCCCAGTGGCAAAGCGGAATAATATGTATTTCAGATAATAATGTAAAGAGTCCTCTATCTAAGAGTGAAAGTACTGATAAATTCGGTTTAGCCATTTTAAAAATTAATACAGGCAAACAAAACACACTTCAATTTTATTAATATATCTATATGGATAAAAAGAGTCGAGGCAGTCCTAGGGACTATCGACAGAAGTGGAAACTGAAAACAATCGAATAACTGTGTACTTTATTGATTTTTTAAATAAACTATAGTAGTATTGAAATTTCATAATTTGTAAATTTTAATTATTAAGATAAGTCTGGTTTTCACATCTATTGTCGTTTCGAGCAATATTTATACCTAGTCTTGCCATAAATACTGAAACAAAGAAAAATATATTTTCTATTGCAAATAACATTTATTACTTTTACAGTGTGTTAGTTTAATACATAAATATAAAACAATTTAAAATATAAAAAGCTTATTTGAAGTG
>MU160005.1:69792-94498 GCA_015888305.1 Antheraea pernyi
TTTTAGGGGTTCCAAATTATCATGGCGTTTAGAACGAGCCGTACTCTCTGAAACTGGCTATAAATCATAATCCAGCGGATTAAGATAGGGCCTAGATGAGGACCAGTCTTCATCTCTGGTGAAGTCCGAAACGTTCGTTTCCAACCAAGACTGCGTAGACCGAGCTTTATGACCCGGCCCCGAGTCTTGCTGCAAGGACCATTCTTGGTTGTTGAACATGGTGTTCTTCGAATTCTTTCCCGTACTACTTTGACCACCTTTTTCGTACGAACACTGCGAGGACGGCCAGATCTTTTTCTGTCACAAACAGAGAAGGTCTCATCGTACCTATCAATAGCCCGGTACACAAACATTTTACTAATACAAAGCGTATGGAGATTTTTAAATAATGCATTTGGCTCCATACCTACTTTGTGTTATGCAATCACAGCGATTCGGTTCTCTTTATCACCCCACCCCATTTTAATATGGCAAAATATTGTACAATGTATTGGCGCCAAAATGAGTAAACTCAATAAATAATCATATAAAAAGGACAGATTCCAAATTGAAATGTAATATTTTGTTTATTTTTAATTGTAACTTTAAATTTATGGCCGTACTAAGTATATATATATATGGAGCTAAAGAAGTTTTACTTCAGTCGTGTGGTATAACCACACCCGTTTTTTGGATTCTATTTTAAATACACGAACATTTTAAATTGTAATTTTCGTGGTTTGGTAAAAATAATTTCAAAATTGACGTAAAACTTATAATTTTACAATACACAATGTGTTATTTTTTAAAGCTCGCGACATATGAAGTTTCTGTGAATTGGATGAACAGTCAATGTCATAGTTGGAATTTTTGGCGGGATTTTGGAATGTCATGTAGCAGATTTTATATTTTATTCATAATCCTGTATTATTTGGCTCGAAATGTTGTATTATTGGCAGTAGCGGATTTGCCCTAAGGCCCATGAGGCCCGAGCCTAGGGCGACCAGGTATTAGGGGCGGCCAATCGTGACAAAAAAGTAAATTTTCAAAAAAAATATTAACCGACTTCAATATCAATCGAAAACCCATAAGGCACTAAAAAGCGGAAATAAATAGTTTATCAAATTAACCAAATGAAACTATTTATTTTCCACTTTTTAGTGCCTTATGGGTTTTTGATTGATATTGAAGTCGGTTAATACTTTTTTTTGAAAATTTACTTTTTTTTTCCATTTTTAGTGTACATAAATATATTTTACTAGCAGTGCCCGCGAACTCCGTTCCGCCTTAAGTATATTAAAATATGCGCATTTTTGCGGTATGGTATCTATCGGTATGGTATGCGATATGGTTTCAATTGGTTGTACAATAAGTAACGTTTGGTACGAACGCAACCTTATCAATAATCCGCGATAGTTTCTAACACCAACTCGGCTACCATCGCTTCACAACAACAACACAACACGTTGCAACACAGCAACGAACATAAGCACAATAGGCTCCTAAGAATTGAAGTTTTTTTTTATAATATTGGTGGCAAACGAACATACCGGGTCACTGATGGTAAGTGATCACGACTGCCCATGGACAATTGCGACACGAGAGGAAACACAGATGCGTTGCCGACCCTTAAGAAAGGAGTAGGCTCGTTTCTTGAAAGTTTTCTTACTTTGCCACGGATCCCATAATCAGAACCTAACCAAACTCTCATCAAACTACCCTTGAAGTACATCCTTTCCAATAAAAAATGAATCATCGAAACCCGTTAGCGTAATATTGAGTTATTCGTCTATTTGTCGTATACATACTTAATGCAAATTTAAAACTTATACGGTTTTGCACTGGATGCCGTTGTCGGAACTGTACCAAATGGGACCACACTGGAAGAAGTGTAATTTCAAGATAAGTTGTTTTTTTTTGTGAATCTGTTACCATAACGCTCAAGAAGGGACATATCATTTAGCTAACATTTTTGAGCAACATATTCTCAGATCATTTAGATTTACGTTAGTCGTAATTTTATTTAATTTAGAGGCTAGAGCAATGCATTAGTAACGTATGAACGAGAATTATCTACTAGTTTTGAATGAGTTATGGAGATCGTGTATGTTTGTTTGTACAAAAAGTGTTATAACTCCGAGTTGACTGTAGGTTAAGTAAAAGGCTGAAATTGTTATTCGACACTTACTTAATATATATTGACATATATTCTTAAGTAAAAACTTAGCTTTTCATATCTGAAATCGATTACCCCTGTCTTGTGTAAAGTTGTCTTCTTCTTCTTCTCCTTGTTTTGGCTCCGCAGAAGCATTTGCCAGTGTCAATGTTTTGTTTCAATGGACATTATAAATTATGTTCCAGAGAGTTTGTTGATTTCCATTGTCAAATAATTCATTCAATATTCTAACAAGATGGTGGCTCCCTTGTTAGAACTTTCCATGGAGTTTTTGTGGCATCTCAGAATTCATGGTCCGTGGTATTATTTTCTATTCACTTCACTTATGCACAATAAACAAACTATATTACATAAAACACCACCAATTTTACACAATATAGAGTCAAGTAACACAAGATTATGAATAAAAAATAAAATCCACTACATGACAGACCAAGATCCCGCCAAAAACTAACAGTAGAACTTAATTATTACGTACCTATATTTAGCCACAGATTATTAACGAATGGAATGTGGTGTAGTGGATTTTATATTTTATTCATTATATGTTGTTTGACTTTATATTTTTTAATATTGGTGGTGTTTTACGTAATATAATTAGGTTACTCTGCACATGTGAGGTGGCTGGTAAAATAACACGACGGAGCATGAATTCTGAGATGCTACAAAAACTTCACGAAAAATTCAAACAAGGGAGCCACTGTCTTGTTAGAATATTGAAATTACCGCAAGATATTTGTAATATTTTTACCTACACGATAATGGTAGTAACGATCTAGAAGATTGGTTCCAAAAATAATATTAAAAGAGAAACCTATTTACCATATAATCAAAACAAAATGGCGCCCGTAAATTTTGGCGCCATAAACAAATGCCGGCATTGTTAACTAATCGGTAAATATGATATACTATTAACGGATAATTATGATTCAATTTTTAATTGGAAATATAATGAAACTTGAGAAATTTCACAGTCGGGATGTTGCGTTACTCCGGATATAAGGAACTGCATAGCTACTCATGCGTTCAAAGCCAGTGGATACATAAACTGTCATCCTTTTATATACACACGTTAAAATTCAAAATCGAATGAACTTAATCTTAGGCCCTCTGACGACCTCGTAAATAGGTTTGCTAGTATTGCAGGAATTATATTTTTTCACTGGAAATTAAATGCAATGGCGACTAAAGACCGGCTAATTTTGAAACGCGACAAACTAAAAAGGATTTTATTGTGTGCTAGCTTCTGCCCGCGACTTCGTTTACGTGGAATGTGAAAATATTTTTAAATAATTCGGACGTTAACCCCGATTTTGAAACATTCTTCATTTGTGCTCCAGCCCTATTAAATTCAGCATGATGGTATGTAACCTATAGCCCTTAGGCAAATAAATTCTTCAGCTTTATAATAATAGCATAGATATGGATTAAACGCAAATAATATGTTTTCTAAGTCTCGGAGTATTTTATGTACAGTACTCGGTGTTTGATTCGTCACGTTAGGTTGAAGAGTGACACGTTCGACTAAGATCGGCTAGGCTTTATAATGCGTTCTCTGTCTATCGCACAGCGCAGTGACTGCGGTAGACAAAGATAACGCTATACGAAACCGAAATTAACTGAAAATCTCAGTCTACTCTCCAACGCGCCAAATCAAAATTAGAGTACTGTACGTGTGAAAAAACAAAGTAAAAACTCAAATCGAGATAATTAAATAATTTCATTATTATAACTAAATATTATATATTTTTTTTATATAGAGAGTTTGTTCAAAGAGATGTTTCTAATCTAAAAAAAATATATGCAGTGGTGGTCATTTAATTAGAAACACTTCTTGTGAATAAAGAAAGTATAACTTCAACGTACAAATGTACGTAAAAAATATACACATTAAATAATTAATAATACGCAATAATATAGCCACTGAAATAAAAAACACATTAAACACATAAAATATTAAACATATCTTTCTTTTAATTACAAAATGAGTCTTACACATGTAGGAGTTTATTTTCTGTTACTAACCGCTTGGACGCCTAATTAGAAACATTTTAAAAATGCATCCATAGCTCGTTCTTTTTTTCAAATTGGAGAATAACATTTCTTTCTTGGCTTTTTCTATTATTTTGGCGGCAATTCAAAATTTAATCTGTATTTTATTTTGTTCAAAATATGCAAAAATAAAATTTGTGATGCGTCAAATAATTGTTAATTTACACATAAGATCATAAGTGGGCGTACAGAAGAATAGCTGAGAATTGAAATTGTTCTGTTAAGAAAGTTTTTAATGCAATTGATCATTATAAAACACATGGAACTGTTGAAAATGTTCTTAAAAAGGCTCGGCCAATAAAAACCTCTTCCAGAGAAGATACGCTAATCGTTCCTGTTGCTAAAAAAGACCCAATTAAAGGCTCCAATCATATTAAAAATGAAGTTTTTTCGCCTGATGACCCGAGAACCATCTCGTCAAGACTGATACGCCGAATATTAGTGGAAGCTAAATTGTTTGGAAGGATTTCTCAAAATGTACCGCTTTTTACCAAGCAACACCGAGAGAAGCGATTATTATTCGCAAAAAAATATGTTAATTGGACTGTACGAGAATGGAAAAAAGTATTATTTTCAGATGAAACAAAAATTAATATGGTAAATTCCGATGGAAAGCGCTATGTTAGACGTCCTGACGTCATGCTTTTAATTATAAATACACAAGGAGTATGGTCAATATACATAATATCTTAGAGCACACAATGATTCCCTACTCGGACGATCATTTGCCTGTAATTTAGATATTTCAGCATGACAATGAACCTAAACACACGGCCAATAGCGTCAAATGTTACCTTAGCGAACAGCGTATATCCGTTTTAGACTGGCCAGGAAATAGTCCGGATTTAAACTCGATAGAAAATCTCTGGTATGTTGTTAAAAAGAAAGTCTCAAACATACGTAACATCAGTTAAAACGAACTATATGAAGCATTTGTTGAAACATGGAATTCAATCCCCCGAGAAAAATGTATGAAATTGATTAAATCAATGCCACGTAGTTGCAGTGCTGTTAATAAGGGATCGCCACTAAATATTAATTATAAGTATTGGTACGCTGTGGATAGTAGCTATTTCGTAAATGACAATACTAATGAATAATACTTCACAAATATTGTTTTTTATACTTTTTTGTCCTTGTTTCTAATTATCCTTCATACCTTAAAACTGATTTAAATGTTTGTCCTTAATGTAATATTGAGACTGCACTTGTGTAGTGGGATTTATATTAATCAAATCAAATCAAAAATACTTTATTCAGTTTAGGCCCTAATAAGGCACTTATGAACGTCAAAGACTACTACCGGTTCGGAAAACAACCCAGTCATCGAGAAGAACCGGCAAGAAACTCGATCGGGTACATTTTTTTTAATTCATATATCTCTTACCTAATTTTCAAAGAACAACGAACTGCCTTCAAAAAGCATTAACACAAAAGTGTAAAATACTTTTCTGTTCACTTCATTTTTCATAAAACTTTGTCTCAGTTTAAAAAAAACCTTCCTTCCAAAACTAAGCTACCAACATCGAAAACCCCAATAAAATCCGATCAGTAGTTTTTGAGAATATCACTGACATACATATATACAGGTCGACCGACTATAGAACCCCTTTTTTGAAGTCGGGTAAAAGGCATAATATATACTAGGGCGGCCGACGACAAGCTGTTTAACCTTAAACATTAAAAAACCTCTGTATATAATATACAAGCAATGCCCCGCGACTTAATTTAACCCCGCGTCGTAAATTACAATATAGACTTGAATAATATTAACGTACTCTTCATTATATGTATCAATACTCATGTATAAAATCTAATTTTATATATACATATAGTGTTTATATTTAGGAAATCATGTCATTTTATTTAATTACAAAAATACAATGAGTTTTATAAACTCACAACTTAAAAATACGTCTTTGAAGAATGTGTCAATGACAGAGGGGCTTTAACTTGTTAATATGTTTGTGTAACGCACATCTATTATATGTACGTATGGTATATTAAATTCAATAAATACATAACACGAAAATAAGAACATCAACCATATAAGGTATTGGCAATGTGTTATAATGTATTTGTTTAGCAGAAAATGTTAGTGTTACATCTACGGACATGTCTAAAAATGTATAAAGACATACTGTTAATATAATATATTACAAAGACAAGGTACATAGATATATCGTATATTTTCTTTTAATGAAGTCATAAACATTATACTTGGTTTATCTTAGTTAAACATTGTGAAATCAAGAGAAATACATGTAACTGTACGTTTGGTATTAAACGTGTTGGAATTATCATAATATACGTCTATTTTCCATGGAATTTATGATCAAATTAATGTATACTTGAATTCCTCACTGTGTCTATTTTATTTTTGTAAATATAATATATTACGTTATTATTTTTTATAGAAATATATTAATGTGTGAATTAATTAAACAATGAACTATTGCGGTGTTATTAGAAAAAAGTTAAATACGTAATGAACCTTGGCTTTAAAAAGGTCTCGTATTAAATGCATCGCAATCGCTAAATGTTCGCCATCTTGCTCTTTTGTCTCGCTTTGGTTACATTAGGTTAGACTTGTGAAAAAGGATAACGCAAACTTGCCTCGGACGAGCGCGTTGCATTTGTTATTGTTGATCGAAGATGTATTACGAAACTTTTTTAAACCAAGTACGTAAGTTTTTTAATACGTATTTTACTTTTTTGTAATAACACGGTCCAAGTTTATCCTTATCCTTACATAGTATAAAATGAAGTCGCTCCCGCTGTCTGTTCCCTTAGATCTTTTAAACTACTTAACGGGTTTTAATACAGTGTCAGCAATAGATAGAGCGATTCAAGAGGAAGATTTACTTGTATAATACATATATATTATAGTACAAAACAGCCGAAAAAATCAAAGATTTGTAATGTGATTTTGTAACAAACATATTTTTGTGCGCTTAAATCGCAAACGCTGGCTAAACCTTACGAGATAGAACTAATGTATAACGGAATTATATACCTTAAAAAGTATATATTTATCGTATATATTTATCTCTAAAGGATAACCCACAGTAACCATTTTTATCTTTTTACAAAAATAATTATCTACATAGCACCCGTGCAAAGCTGGAGCGCTTCGCTAGTAATCTATAACGTATTAAAACAAAAGTTTAAAACGTGTCTGTATCTTGAATTTTTTTTTCGAATTGATTACGCTTTTGGCCTGGTAGAGCCTTTACAGCTTCACCGGACTACTAAGGCGAGCGCTTAAGGCACTCAGCCGATTTAATCAGACGTATCTTGAATAAGGTCTAGATTTGTTTATATACAGTAAGTAGTCTTTGGTCAGCAAAAAAATGCAGACTGTGCAACTTTTTACAGATTTGCTAACTCGTTTTTTTGTATATATAATCCCCCTACTTATGTATTCATTACTTATTATGTAAAATAGGACGTTACAGAGTTAGACACTTATTATCTTACTTTTGTTATGTATGTTATGTTACTTTTGTTACTGAAATCTTTTTGTTAATTAGTTAGCTAGAATCGCACAATACTCACGGAAAAAACGGGTAATGGCGCCGTCAATAACTTCAAAACCAATAAAACCACTAGAAGCAATGCAGCTAAAAACAATTTGCCCTGCGTCATAAAGGTCATCCAATAACATTCATTCCGTCATTGTACCTAAATAGCTTAGTGAATCGGTTAGCCAATCTTTACGATTGATTTGGACAGTCCGGTGAGCTGTTAAGTAGTCCGGTGAAGCTGTTAAGCAGTCCGGTGAAGCTGTTAAGCAGTCTGGTGCAGCTGTTAAGCAGTCCGGTGTAGCTGTTAAGCAGTCCGGTGAAGCTGCTAAGATCTTGCTAGTTAGCTGCTAAAACGATCGTTTTGGGGCTTTTAGTCAAAGAAAATATCGTGATCAAACCATATCATGGTAGTAGGGTTTTTTCTATGTCCGTATGTCTACTAACCACTCTCAAGGTTAAAGTATATCGCCAAGCGCCTTTTGGTATATTCCGGAAGCTGTACTCAGGAGTCGGTTCTCCTCTAGGCTTACCGTCTTTAGTGTTTTATAGATTACACTTTGTAGAGTGTGCAGAGGAATTAGATAATATAATTCCACCGTCCTCATTCCATCTGAGGAGGAGTAGACGCCGTTAGGGTTTCCAGACTTACGTGGTTGATATTCCCGTAATTCGTACGAAGCGATCTGCTTTCATATTTATTATACGTACGGCTAGGGAGTGGAACTCATTCCCGGTGTCTGTCTTCCCGTCATCTTATAACTTGGGAGTTTGTGAACACGTATCTAGAGGGTAAGCGTCTCTTATAACATGGGGCCCTTCACATGGCGTGAAATACGTGAAGAGGCACCAGAAGAGGTGTTGCCATGATAGCGATAACTGCCGTTGTTATTTAACACCGACTGAAGGGGCTGATGGGACCATGCAAATAGGCCCCATCAGGATATGCGATAAAAAATAAATAGGAAGCGTGGGAGCGGTTGGTAGTGGCCTTGTCTATAAATAAATAAAATAGCAAGAACCCCAAATAAAAGCGTTTACTGACCTGCAACTCAGCACCTCGTATAGAGAAGCGGCGTCCCAGGATAAATATGCGATGTCTGCGAATTGTTCTCCAATCTCCTCAAGCGAGCGGCGTAAATATATGCTATTTTGATTCTTCCAGTGCGGGCAACCTGCAACTCAGCACCTCGTATAGAGAAGCGGCGTCCCAGGATAAATATGCGATGTCTGCGAATTGTTCTCCAATCTCCTCAAGCGAGCGGCGTAAATATATGCTATTTTGATTCTTCCAGTGCGGGCACCATATAATAACTCAAAGCGTTACAATATATATTTTAATGTGGTGTAAAAGCGTTGCGGAGTAATCTATGTTGCGGTGAAAATATATGGAAGAATGACAAAGATTTTACATTGTTCTTTTTTCTTATTTTAATTTTCTTCTATTTGTCACACTGACATCCAAAAAGTTCGTATCTAACGCGTTTGCATGCTCCCCGTACTTGATCAATGAGATCCGAGCCAGAAACACATCTCATTATCTGGAGCACAGCTATTAAATTTTTTTTTTTTATTTATTTATTTATGACAATATAAGAATTACATTTACATATAATAAGACTCTCTTCAGGAAACCGCTATTGCGGTTTAATTGAGGAGAGGTATGTTCGTTAACACGCCGACATTTAATATTTAAGTTTTTTTAAGGTAGTTAATTTATGAAGAATCTCCTTAAAATACATTTCACTTGTTTAACATTACTTCCTTGTAGCTCTATTACACAATCGTCTGGTAATGTGTTTAATATTGAAGGAAGCATATATTCCCATGTACGCATACCATAGTAATTGTTGTAACGAGGCAGTGTGTACATGGGAACATTTGCCAAATTCCGCAAAAAGTCGGGTCGTACTCTTTTTTTAAGCTTACTAAATTCATCCAGATTCTCACAAATTACGGCCATTTTAACTTTGTCGAAGACATTCACAATTCGACAATGTTTGAAGAGACCTTCTATATCATTTTTATATTTTATTTTAATCTTTTCAGGCACTATTGTTTTTAATAATCGAATTTGTAATTTGTGAATGTTTTCCACAAGGGTTCCGAATGTATTACCATAAACACTTATGCCATAACTTATTACAGAATCAGCAAGAGATAGGTATAACATTCTTAATGTATTATACGGTACTTTATATCTTAATATAACTAATCTAGACAAGATAGCTCGTAATTTGTTACATATATAGTCGATATGCGGCTGCCAGCTGAATTTATGATCTATTAACAATCCCAGATACATATGTTGTGTTACTAATTGGAGATTCTTACATTTACACGACCTGTTTTTACTACCATTATTATGCATACACTCATGACTATGGGCAACGATGCTGGGGATTACATTTGTTTTTAAGTATGGTGAATGTATGTGCAAGAGTTTAGTTTTTTGTGCATTTAAAATTAAGCCGACATCGTGTGCCCACTTACATAATAAGTCAAAGTTATGCTGCATCTGCGCTTGTGCTAGCTCAATGTTCTGGTGCGCTATTAAGAGACAGGTATCATCAGCAAACTGGTACACCGAACCTTCAACAAATATGTTACACATATCATTGACATAAATGAGATATTCGGTTGGACCTAATATCGAACCCTGTGCTGTTCCCGATTTTGTACAAATTGCCTTACTGAAATGGTTTTCTATTTTTACTTTAGTAGATCTATTTGTGTGATAGTTTTTAAAGAGATTAAGAAGGGGACCCTGTATGCCATTCTGTTGTAATTTGTCGTATAAGGTATTGTAATTGAGCATATCAAAAGCTTTAGTGAAGTCTACTAAAACAACTAACACATGACATTTATGGTCCAAATACTTATTAACTTCATTAGAAAACTGTGACAACAATTGAATAGTATTTTTGTTTTTTTGAAAGCCGTATTGTTTAGTGTTAATGACATTATTAGCAGTTAAGTATTGTTTTAATGAACCACCCACATACTTCTCGATAACTTTATCGATACAGGATAAAATAGTTATAGGACGGTAGTTATTGATCTCATTGTGAACGCCTTTTTTATGTATAGGCCGAATAATACCTATTTTCAACAACTCGGGGTAAGTACAAGTTGTCAAACATTGATTAATCAAATGTGTAATAATAGGACTAATTGCATTATTTACATGTTTTAAATCTTTAGCCCTGATGTTGTCTATACCCGCACTTTTTTTTATGTTCATATTTTTTATTAAACTATATACTACGTCATTTCTAGCCTTTTCAATTCTCACGCATACTTCTGGCTGTCTAATATAGGATTCAGAGGGTAACAAAGGAGAAGTGCACGACAAACTTAGGTTATTAATGGTATTATGGAATTCTGTAGCAAAGCTATCGGCTATAACACTAGAAGGTTTTTTAAAATATTTTATAATTATGTCATCCACAGATTTTATTATTTTACCAGTTATTCTATTTATTATTTCCCATATCTTTTTAGTATTTTTAAAATTGTCACTTATTTGACTTTGTATAAAATTATTTTTTGTAGTATTTATATACTTATTTGTTTTATTTCTGTATTTGTTATATATTATTCTATTTGAAATATTACTTTCATCTCGCTTCCAAATAAGTAACAATTTATCCTTTTTTTTACACATATCGACTATTTTTTTATTTACCCAAGGACATGTTTTTCTTCTACCTGAAAATACCTTTACGGTACTTGTACTTTTAGAATATACATCGTTAAAACGATCTGTGATAAAAGAAAGAATGTCATTTGGATTTGAATATTGTTTACCCACGCTCCAATCTATTTTTGCCAATTCCGCTGATACCTTTTTGTTATCTAATTTTCTTAATAATTTACGATTTATACTGGTGGAATTATGAGGCAGTGTCCTATTATATAGTGATCGGCTAGTGCATTATTTACGACAGTAAGGGTAAGGGTAAGGTATTTGTAAGGGGCCAACCACCGACAGTCACCGTTATTTATGGACTGTACTGTACTTTCCATCAGGTACCGTACAGTCATTTTGCCGAACTAGAATTAAAAAAAAAGCATAAGAAAAAATATATTCATCTATTTGTTCGCAGATGAGATACAGGAAGCAAAATTCGATTACCATTCGATGCCAGTGCTATCTGAGCTGGACGACTTCGATGTCTGCCTAAAGAAACCTGAAGCTATCTACTGCATCGTAGATATGGAGATCATGGAAGATGAGACTCCTTTGTATCATTTTATTAAGGTAAGCATCTACCTGTGGTTAGGACATGAAGTTACAGTGACGCTGCTTGCAACCATTATATATCATATCCAGTAACACACAGGATTCCAGGCTGATATGACATTGATGATGTCTATGTATTGTAGTTCTTGCGATAGTCGCTAGTCTTTTTATATTGAACTGTATTTACAAATTAGTTACAGTGCTATCACTGTCATGCTGAAAAATCTACAAGCACACACTGTTAACGCTAAATTCAAATTGTATCCAGTTTTCATATTTCTGATGATGTTTGTCTATTTACAAAAACGGCTGTTATAATATCAGCGAATGTACATTTATGTGCTAACTTAGTAGCATCTGGAGTAGTGTTCGTGGCTGCAATATCTGTCGTTTCACATTTACCGCATTCTTCTATACTTTGTTTTAGCGTTGACCACAATATCACCTGATATTAAAATATGTTGTTCTCTAATAGGGTAAATATGATAAACCTAGATTAATGGGATTAACTCTTGAACACACACCCGTAAGTAGTTGTTGACAGAATCTCAACTTGAGGGCGGTTGCTAGATAGACGAGCTTATAAAAACCATACCACTATTCTACAATATCTTCACTGTAAGCTCGCAAGGACTCGAACCTACGTTTACATCCATTCCTCCATTCATACATCTATATCTTTATGTATGTATCTGTTCGTGTGTATGTGATTGAACTCCTCTTAAATGACTGGATAGATTTTCATGAAATTTTTGAGTATATTCAGGTGGATTCAAGAGTAATTTAGATTCACAATTGGAACTGGTAGGTAGCGCTGTGGTTGATTTTTACGTTTTTTTTATTATTATCAAGCCACGACACCATCCACCGGGCCCGGTGGTTTATTCTGATTAACATGACATTATATTTAACAGAATTTCTCCTCACTGTCATATAAAAACTATATGCATACGAAACTGCATCGAGGTATCTGTGCTTCACAACACTGTGGGCTGAACGTCACGCATGCAAATGTGACACAGACAACTGCCGAGGCTTTGAAGGAATGTTTTAACGCTACGATCCACCAAGGTTATGGTCTACAGGTGAGTAAATGAACAGTTTAAGTTGGAGTGCTTCATTTGAGGGGATTTTTTTTCTCGCTCCATTGACTAAATATTGCTCAAAGCAAAAAGCAAATAAAAGTCATCCCACCAAAGATGAGCTCCTAATTTTAATTTTTAATACACGCTAAATGTATTTGAAAATTTCCATTTAATTAACACGCAAAATTTTTATATATTTTTTATTTTGCCTTATCTTGGCGACATATCACGCCATTCAATTGACCATGAGCGGAAATTGTACAGGAATCCTTCCTCTTTAGAAGCTTTTATAGCTTATATTCAATCTACGACCTTCGTCGCCAGTAAAAAATTGTAAACTTGAGTTTTGCTCAAAAATCATGTTTTTTTTTCTATTTTTGTGAAACCTATCAACTTTAGGGCAAAATTTTATAAATGCTTTTTTGTAGATAATTTAATATTCTATAAAAAAGTTCTTTAAGTCAAAACCGTAGAACGTATAAATTACGAGATAAATTTAATTAATCATAAGAAAACTGTGTATTACTTTTTGAGTCGCTAACACAGCTAGTTGCCTATAAAATATTACATATTGCATGACTTGCTTATTACAATAAATCTATGGAATTAACAAAGCATACAAGATTAAATGTGAAATAATGTTTCCCAATTTACTAAGTGCCCGTCTTTTATATGTTGATCATATAATAACATGTTTATACAAGAACCTTCTAAGCCTCTTTAAGGAATTTTGCAACAAGCATCATACGTGATGTTTATCTCTGTTATTTATCTTCCTTTCCCTTTTATAACGTTTACCTATGCTTTCAAAGATTCCTTGTAAACGAAGGATACCATTACCCAAAGGTGCAACTTATTATGATTATTAATAAATTTAAGAAATATATTCCGTGAACGCGGGTTGGTTTGGCTACTTTTTCCTTATATTATTAGACATCGCTCTGATGAACGACTCTGACAGATTTCTAGGTAACGGACGCCTAGTGCTCGAAATTCGACCATAATTCATTTCGACATTCAATAAGACCAAAGAGAATAATAATTATTTCAGTGGTTTAATAAATTCATCAAAGACATATTATTTATTAATTAATTATTTAAGTATTTATTAATGTATATTATGAATTTATATATTATTTTTATTATAAAATTAACATACAGTTTGACCAGGTCATTTTAAAGGGCATGTAAGGTATGGATGTATAGATCATGGTAAAAACAAAATGTTTTTTTGTTTTTGTTTTTTATGTCATAGCAGGCAAACGAACAGGTGGGTTACCTCATGTTACGTGATCACCACCGCCCATAGACACTAACAATACCAAGGGAGTCGAAAGTACGTTGCCAGCCTGTGTTTGGAGGAAAGGGAGGTAGGGGGCAAGGATAGGAGGTGGATCTCTGTCGCTCTCACTGACCGAACGAAACGCAACAATGCAAGCATTGTTACTTCACGTCGGTTTTCTGTGAGAGGGTGGTACTACACCGGGCGAGCCGACCCGTTGATCCTGAAAACAGTACTAGCTTCAGTGTGGCTCTACCACCTACCAAAACGCAAATTGCAACGTAAGAGTGAATAGGAAGAAAATAGAATAGCATAATGAGAGTGAAAGAATATATAGATGAGGAAAGAATTAGCGCGAAAGATATAGTGTAAGTATTAATGTGATTAGAGTAAGGGAGACGAAAAAAATAGAGATAAAGGAAGGATGGCGAAACGTCTTTTCCAATTATATGTGTCATTCAAGCAGTAGTGTGTATAATGTTTTTAATTCATTTAATGTATGTATATAAACTTCAACTATGTCAAATTTCACGTTCATCCGTTCGCGCAATTTGCTTAAAAAGGGATACAAACGTTTCGCTTCACGTATTTATATATAGATTACATTATTTTTATTTGATAAATAGAGATAGTAGCTAAAAATTTCGGCTATTTGAAAAAGTTTCTATATATTTTTATTTTATTTGAGCCAAAAGGGAGAGCCTCTTTAAAGAGGTATACTTTGACTTAGAAGATTTTTTAGTACAAATTCTTTACTTAAGTACTCTAATGAGTCAGAGTAAATACCTTGATATATTCCAAAATAAGCAGTTTAAGTTACAAAGTTCAGTAATACAAAGAAACATTAACATAAGTGAATTACTCTACAACCTTCGTACTTGAACTTAATAAAGTCAGTAGTAAATATTCCAGTTTTTTTTTTGTTATGTCATAAGTGGCAAAAGAACATGTGGGTCACCTGCTGTTAAGTGATCACCACCTTCCATGGACACTAACAACACTAGAGGAGCCGCAAGTGCGTTGCCACCCTTTGGGGGAAGGGATTAGGGGAGGGCAGGGGAGGTGGGCCTCCGGCGCTCTCACTGACCGAACGAAACGCAATAATGCAAGCACTGCTACTTCACGTCGGTTTTCTATGAGAGGGTGGTACTACCCCGAGTGAGTCGACCCATTCATGCTGAAACCAGTAATAGTTTCAGCGTGGCACTACCACCATTAAATCCTATTCTACCCAAGATTTTCCTAAATCCTGCAACTAAATTTCCTTATGTATGTGTCAATTAATCATAACCTTGTTTTATAATTCACAATAGCCTAGTAGGTTGATATCTTAGTGTGTTCGCTAATGACTTTCCAGAGATATTGTTTATCCACTCCAACATGAATTGTCCCCTGTTCCATTTTAGTAGCCGGAAATCAAGAACGTCTAATTACTGAAGAATATGCATTTCATTAGATGATTAGCAAAGGGATCCAAAGTTACAATAATAATATAATAATGTATAAATAATTTATGATGAAATAATAGTTTATGTTAAACATATTTCTAACCCCAATAAACCTAATCAAAGGAAATTTGCTTTAAAAACTACTTTTCATCAAAAAGTTTGCAAACGTAAATTAAGTAAATATTCATAGCAGCATAACAGAAGTTCAATATGCTAAGAGTGATTTTAAACTACGAAGAATATAATGAAACCAATTGAAAATAGGCGTCTGTAATGCTATGTAAACAGTTCCTATTTTAAGTTGGTCGTCTAATAGAATGATTTCCAAGAGGTGAGGATATAAATTTTTCCATGTTTTGAGCCAAAGTTAGCCAGAGCTGAAGTAATCCGCATCTACTGTAGGGTTTTTGGAATAATAAACCTTACGAACTGCGCCATCTTACTGGAATCTTCTATGGATGTTATATTCATAAAAAATTACTAACTAAGATAAGAATTAAGGATAACAAATCTTGTGAACATTCATAAAGACACCAAAACTTTAAGGAAAATGTCCAATATTCCCTTAAAAATTGGGGAATGAATTTTGGAAGCTTTACGGAATCTTCCAAAAATTGTCATCCTTACGTGAGCGCATATCACGGCGTAAACAGTACCGAAGTAATTACATATAATGTTACATACGCAATCATTAACACGGTTTTAGAGATGAGTTATTTATTTCCACCACTCCATTCACAAATTAACTCACAAGATAAGTTCTCCTTTGAACAAACATTGAGTAAGATGGTCTGCGTTTAATTTCTTAATGTGAAACTTTTGATAAGTCAACACATTAGCTTTCTGATGTTTGCAAACCGTCTTTATAAGCCATGATAACTCCGTATTTAAAAAACATATCTAAATGAATTGCGACCACATACGTCGGTTCTCTGGAATGAACTCCCAGCGGCGGCGTTTCCAGACCTGTATAATTTGCAAACTTTCAAGAATCGAGCCTATTTTCTCAAGGGTCGATAATACATCTGTGATTCCTTTCGTGTCACAGGTGTCCTCGGGTAACGGTTATCGCTTACTATCACGTGACCTGTATGTATGTTGTACTGTTGTAGGTGATAGAGCCACGCTGAAGTTATTACTAGTTTCAGCACCACCCTCTCATATAAAACCGACGTGAAGTAACAGTGCTTGCATTGTTGCATTTCGTTAGGTCAGTGAGAGCGCCGGAGGCCCACCTCCCCTCTCCTCTCCCCGCTCCCTCCCTTTCCCCCAAACACAGGCTGGAAACGCACTTTCGACTCCCCTGGTGATGTTAGTGTCTATGAACGGTGGTAATCGCTTAACACCAAGTGTCCCACCTGTTGGTTTGTCTGCTATGACATGAAAAAAAAACATTTGCCACCAATAGCATAAAAAGACTAGTATAAACTAAGTTTAATGTCTACTATAGTGGCATTCTTAAACATGTCTCGTTCTGGGATATAAAGTAGGGTAGTAAGAATCTGTAAACGAATGATGGTAAACCAGTGGCCACTGATAAGCCAGTTAGATTGTCGCATTTCAATCAATTGAAATCAGTTAGTATATATTTAGTAGTCGAAAAGCTATCTACTATAGCAGTAAGGACAGGCGATGGATTCCTGATCTCCTAGTAATCCCTGTCATCCTTGGTTTACAATGTGCTTCATTATAAAGTCTTATATGTCATAATATATTTTGAATACGACTTTAAAAAATATAGAATCCTAAGATTATAAAGATAAATTTTTAATTGACGTTTTTGCTTGTAATAATTAAATAAATATATTACTGTTAGCTAAACCGGATTTAGTAAATGAACAACATAATATAAATACTAGTAACAATAACAAATTGGTCAATCCATGTTTCAAATTAACCAAAATCAATAACAGTTTTTAAGCAACATTGTTAGGTTTTATAATTAAGTTCCAACGTAGATCTAAATCTATATTAGTCGGAGTAAAACTGAAAGCTGTTCATAAATGTGAGCAATGTAGAAACAATTACTATGCATTCAAGTTTTCAATATATAATACACTAGACGACCCGTGCCCACTTCGTTGGGCGGTAATACGTAAGCGTGGAATGATTATTTTGCGCTAACACGCAGTGGAAGCTCTGAAAAGGAAAAAATACCCCGATTTTGCAACATTCTTCATTGCTGCTCCACTCCTATGTGTCTTAGCGTAATGATATATAGCCTATAACCTTCCCTGATAAATGAGCTATATAACACTGAAAGAATTTTCCAAATCGGACCAGTAGTTCCTGAGATTACTCCTTACAACGTAATAAACTCTACCTCTTTATAATATTAGTATAGATAGAGAAATTTAAAATCACGGTTCTTTATAAACCAGGACTTTTACTATGAGATTTACATAATTTTAATATAGGTAGTAAAACTAAACTGTTCTACAGATCCAAAACCTCTCAGTACGTTATTGTAAAACAAAGGACGACAGTCTACCACTAGACGCACTGGACTTCATTATTGGCGCTATACTTCTCCTATTACTTCTAGTCAACTTGGGCTGCTCTGCGTACTATTTCCTGTGGCCTGGGAAGGACGGTAAAAGTATGTATCAAATCTATTAAATAAAACAATAGAGGTATATCGTTACGTACACTTCACGCCATAATTAATTGATAGATATAGATTTTTTAGTTTCACTTCTCAGAGAAGTTCTTTGACCTTATCTAAATCCTTCATCACTACATATTACAGATCCAAGTCTTCTGCTATGTTTGTATGTCTGTTCACAATAAACTGAAAAACTACTGAACGGATTTTCATGCGGTTTTCACCAATAGATAAAGTGATCCATGAGGAACGTTTAGGTATATAATTTGTCAAGGTTTTTTTTTATATCATGGCAGGACAACAATGAAATTAGAAATAAATAGACAATGTTACAGAGATTTTGAAAGTAAGACATCTTTTTGCTTTCATTTTTTTTGTATTTTTTTTCTCTGTACTTAAAATATGTCGTAAAGGAAATAAAAAACACAGACAAAATCACGGGTGTCGGATAGTAAACAAAACATATAAACAAAATTTTACATACAAAGTGGGTAACCTGTTGAACTTAAGTCTTAATTATTTGCACTAGTTAATAGTTCCATTCTTCTAGATAATCCATACATGTTGGCTTTCTGCGTCCAGAAAAATTGGAAAGCCTTGAAATATGGAGGCAGTGCTGATGGTGGACTGTTCAAGTGTTTTCAGGCTCTAAGGTAAGATTTAATATGGGGCCTCGCGAATCATTAAAGACTAAGTTTCACTAATTCGGTATCTTAACTATATATTCTTCCCAATATATTCTTGATAATTTAATGTATGTCCGCAAAAACTTAGATATGTTGGATTAAGTATAAGTAAAATATAAGTAAAAGACCAACATAATTTAAATACTAGAAACTCCAACAAATTGGTCATTCCACGCTTCAGGGTCACTAAGTCTAAAAACAATTTTTTAGGTAATAGTGTTAGGTTTTATAACAAAATCTCAAAACGCTTTACCTATTTGCCAGATAGTAAATTCAAGAACCATGTCAAGCGGGTTTTAATATCTAAAGGCTAATAGGGTGGACCAATATGTGAACGATTGTGACATCTGGAAATAACGCTCCTCGCTGTGCATCCACTAAAAACGATGTACTATTTATGTTTTGTATAAATATGTAACATGAAGAGATAAACCAGATCGCGGTTCTTCCGGTTCTTCTCGATGACTGGGTTATTTTCCGAACCGGTGGTAGATTTGACTTTTGTAAGCGCCTTCTCAGGGCCCAAATAAAATGGAGAATATCTTAATTTGATGATTTTACAAACTTAAGGTTTATTTAATTCTTAAATACCTATTTTTTTTTAATGAAAATAATCATTTGACTCATAGTATAAATCGAATCGAATAGAATCACTTGTAAATATTTATCGTCTATTGAAAAATTGACAAACTTTAACTTCTTCCTCAGGTTTTACACTATGGCCATGATTCTCGGTCTCCACTCCATGATATTCATTGGTTATGGATACACTGCTAACCCTGAATTCATTGAACAAGTAAGCAATCAATAAATATACTTTATTACTCTTTCGGTCGATCAGTCAATGCGAGTTTTACAAACAGTAACTGTATTAGAGCGGGCAACACTCACAAATGTAACACTACTGCGTCAGATAGATAAATGGCTGTAATTAGTAATAGATTGTTTTCTACTTTCTGGAAAATCTATTATACTAAGCTATACTTCATTACATAGTATAAAACAAAGTCCCCTACCGCGTCTGTCTGTCTGTCTGTTCGCGATAAACTCAAAAACTACTGAACTGATCTTTATGCGGTTTTCACCAGTGGATAAAGTGATTCACGAGAAACATTTTGGTATATAATTTGTTACGGATTTTTTTATAATCAGGGCGGGACAACGTCTGCCGGGCCCCCTAGTAATAATATTATAAAGTTGAAGAGTTTGTTTGTTTAAACGCGAGAATCTCAGGAACTACTAGTCCGATTTGAAAAAATCTTTCAGTGTTAGATAGCTCATTTATCGAGGAAGGCTATAATATCACGCTAAGACCAAAAGGAGCGCAGTACCAATGAAAAATGTTTCAAAACCGTTTTTTTTCTTTTTGAGAGACTATTCCACGCCGTTGAAGTTGCGGGCAGAACTTAATAAAGTAATGTGTTTTGATAATAAGTATCTTTATATATATATTTCTTGTGTGCGTGTGTATGTCACTAAACTCCTCCTAGACGGCTGGACCGATTTTGATGATTTTTTTTTTGTGTGAGTTCAAGGGGATTCGAAGACGGCTTAGACTACAATTGGACCCGGTAGGTGGCGCTGCAGTTGAATTTTAGTTTTTTTTTTAAATTACCAATGCAGGGCAACGTCCGCCCGGCCCACTAGTTTATTATATGTTGGTAAACACTACAGTAACAACTTCTGAATCTCTTTTCCTTTTGTGTTCTTTTTGAATCTCCTCATTTTTCTAATTATGGTACCATTTTCAAGTTGTTTTGTACGTTTGGGGAAGAGTACAGTTACATTTTATTTTTTAATTTCGAGTTCCGGGTACATTGTAATACAAATGTTTTATATCATTCACTAGTAGCTCAACCCGGCTTCGTTACAGTCGAGTACAGTAATGAAGAAAGTGAGGCCAAATTTTCCCCTTTCAGTAAAACCATATAATTAAATACAATAGCAACTAAACGTCAGTCTGTCAGTTCTGTCAATACTTTGTATATCGAATGTCTTCTGTCTGATGCACTTTTTATGTGAAATTTTTTATACTTAAATTTTTCATACGATATTTGAAACATTTTTTAAATGGTAACTGAACAACTAAACTAAAAGTCAACTCATCGATTATATCAATAATTTGAAGATCTTCCTACTGTGTTCTGTCGTACTCACTTCTTTGGAGATTTTTTCACTCCAATTTTTCACTTTTTCTTACGATTTTTCATACATTAGCCAAATAGGTGGTGTCGTCCTATATACATTCCGCAATTTATTTTAATCTACCTATATACCGCGTGAAAGGTTAGTCAGTCGCAATATTTACACAAGGTATTCAGTACTCGCTACTCCTTCTAAATTAATTTAAAAAATAGGCGCTTAATACTTGACCTAATTATCTAGAGAAAAACAAAACTGATATACACTCCTAACACTTAGTTTACTTGATGCGCCAGTATGCGTGGTACCACGCCTCTTCCGCTACCAGCACCGCGCGCCACCGCCAAGCCGTGTCTAGTTAATTGTTTGTTGAAAAGGATAGTTTACGCGTTACGTAATATTACGGTTATTCACCCTGCATACGCCCACTTTATTCACCTTCACTGTCGTTCATTGAGCACATCACTTTTATACTCATACTTTTAAAAGTCTTAGAACAAACCTTAACTAAGATTATCTTTGTTATTTACCTTAACCTTAATTAAGATTATGTTTTTAGATCATTATTTTATATATTAAACGTGACCGTGAACTATCATTTCCTTGAATATTGCTTCTCTTTAAACTTTCACCCAGGATAAGCTAATGGGACTTATGTTTGTCTAAAAATATAATAAAGAAACGATCACTTTCGTTTGTTTATTTAAAGTTAATTCGACTCCAACGTTGATTCATCTAACTTACAATGATTGAAGTGGAAGCTTCTTTAGGCGCGTTGAACGGCTTTTTTGGCAGGAGATAAACTTATTATTTCTCGTCATGACATGCTACGTAAGCATGACCGGCCGTATTGCGCTTACGCAGTTTGCGTCAGACTAGCGACGCATGTGTACATGTAATGTTGATATTTTGCAGTTCATCATACGTTTAAACGATTAATAGATTTTATAAAAATATATATAATTATTGCTCGACGTACCAATAGATACAAAAACCACACCAATGTGAATAATGTCAATATACAAATTCGAAAATTTAAATATTGTCATTCACACTATAATTAACATGAAAATTCAAAAGAGAATTTATTTCATTGGTTTGAGTTAACTTCTGTCGGTAGTTTACTTCTACAAGTTCCATTAAGATCACGGACTAGATAGATTGGAAACTGCGTGTTAATAGGTCATTATAGCATATAACAAAAATGTTATTATCATCTTTGACTGAATTCTATTTATTTTCTGTAATTAATTAAAATTATTCATAAATTATCTATATATACATACATATAATAAGAAAGCAAATCTAACGTGTCTGTACTTTTAGATTTTCGTAAAAAAAATTGTTGCACGTGTCTAGGAATAAGTAATAGAATACATTTCAATCATGTTTAGAAATGTATGTCTGTTTGTATGAACACGCATCACTGCTAAAGTACTGGGTTCATAATAAAACCTCAATAAGAAAGTCATAAAGCATATCTTGGGGTGTATGTTAGTCTTTGTTTCATTAAAATAAGTCCACTCTATCAAAAGTTATTGTCATTTTAATGACGACGCGGCCTAAGTACGAGAGAAAAGTAGGCAAGTGAATGGACTTAATATATTCAGATAACTTTATTAATCACTGTTTTTTACATAAGTTTCCACGCGGACGAAGTCGCGGGCACAGCTAGTACTTACTAATATTATAAATGTGAACGTGGGTTTTATTTGTTTGTTACGCTCTCGCGTATTAATTAATTACTGAACCGATTATCATATCATTTTACAAAAACTTTTCCACATCACGCTAGGTTGTTATAATTATTTTAAAATATCACCTAATTATAAGGTAGTCATGTTTATTAGAAAGATATATTTACCTAAAATGGGAAGAAAAGTAACACCAAATAGAATTAATATAGCTTAGGGAAGGATTATGATAGAATGATAAAACAAATTCTAAGCAATTACACATACAATAATTATTCGGGGTTACAGAAAAGGACATCAAGGTATCATTCAAGTACAAACAATTTACGGTTGTGAAGGTAAATAAATAAAAATATATAAAAAAACCTTTTATTTCATGCCACATATTTAGTTAATACACTATAAGAAAAGTTAAAAAAAATAATTGCGATTTAGAATTGAGCACGAACCCCTCAGTGAGGCTGAAGGCCTCCTCCAAACTAATCCAGCTATTCCTATCTTCCGCTTCCGTTAACCAGTTTTTCCCTGCGACCTGTTTTATGCCATCTTCCCACCTTGCTTTAGTTCTTCCTCTTTTTCTGGCACCTTTTGAACCTGCCCATGTGAAGGGATGTATCAAATCTAAATTAACGCAAACGAATCCGCTAGCAAAAGCTAGTATGACAAAATTAACTTCTGTTTTAACAAAGTTTCCGTTAATTTTCTTAGACTCATGTAAAATCTATTCATATAATAAAAATTTAATTCTAACTTAAACGTATTTGGAATGAATAATAAAAGACATTTCAAAGAAATAAAAGCAAATCTTTAAAAAGGTATTTCTGTCTGTTTGTTCGAACACGCATCACTGTTAAAGTAGTGCGTTCATAGTTAACCTTATCAAGAAAATTATAAAGCATATATTCGAGTAACATTTAGTTTTGGTTTAATGAAAATAGGTTCACTCTATCAAAATGTATTATAATTTTAATGAGGACGCGACTTAAGTACGAGAGAAAAATAGATAAGTAAATGGACTTAATACATTCGTTTGTTTTTATTAGTCATTGTTCTTTTACATTAGGTTCCACACGGAGTCGCGTCGTCGAGTCGCGGACACAGGTGGTTATTTAATAAAATTCGGAATATCTATTATATCCTTCGTAATTTAAGGTAGGCAAGAGTTTATAGAACACCAATAAATTAATGGTATAACTTCATATGCCCCTAAGTATACAGCCCTTGGCGATTGCCTCCCTGTAAACAATCGGGCTTGTTGACATAGGTGACGAGTGGCCATTAGATACGCGACTTTGTAGCTCTCATGTATTACTTTATATTTAGTTTATGAGTTTTTATTCTAACGAACATATCAGTAGATTGTTCCCCAATTTTTCTAGCTCCATCAGGAGAGCCGCTGATGATGTATCATTACCAAGTCATACAGCATCTTAGCTTTATCCGGACAGGATTAATATATGTTGTTATAACTTTTCGTTACTTCTTCTTCTTACCCTTATCCCACATAAGTAGGGTCGGTACAACATGTTTGTCATGTTGTGGTATATGATTTGGCTTAATTTTTACGATCGGCCGCCTGCCTGACATCAACCCTCCTTGGGATTATTTTGTTGTACCACTGTATGTATGATTACGAATAGTTACGAAGTCTGATGGGCTCTTTTAGCCTTACAATTTTTCATTCCTGTTAAAAACGAAGTTCTTCAAGATTATGAATTGCTTGCTATATTTCCATTTTTATGTAACAGAAAACTAGCCAACTCTAGACTATTCCCGAGGACTCTATT
>MU160006.1:33132-57917 GCA_015888305.1 Antheraea pernyi
GTAGGGAAAAGTTAACAAACCGATTTAAATATCTCGTAAGCTGTAGTGGTCTAGTAGTTTCAGTTGTGGCATTTCAATCCCCGGCATGTACCAACAAATTTTTCAGAATTCGCAGACTTTACTAATTTAAATTGGTAACACTATCGGCTGACGATGAAGGAACATCGTGAGGAAACATGAATTTGAGAAATGTTCTTGTTCTTGTACTACTACTGTATGTGGGAAAAATTACAACCGTGGATTTCTCAGAGCTTGAAACCGCCAATACGTTGTGAGCTGGCGTGGTGATTATGCCCATACTTTCCTCGGGGAAGAGGCCTATGGCCCTGCAGAGGGTGTCTTACAGGTTGATCATGCTATAAAAAAGTGTATCAGTGAGTGAGACAGGAGACAGTATGGAGGTCTTCAAAAATGTTAACAAAATTGACGTTTTATCGACATTGTATTTACTTGATCATTACATGATCATAGTAGATAGGAAAAATTTAGTCTTATTTTCATGGTTAATACACCCAAGCAGGTGCAGGCATTTAGTAACAAATAATTGTTCAATTACAGTTTTGTTATAAGTACACATAGACTAAATTAAGTTTAACACTATATTATATACCGACTTAAGGTAAAAGGACGGTAAATTATAAGCTTCATAAAATGATCTAATAATATACACCTGTAGTCTCAACATTTCTATATATAACGTTATAGTATTTATATACGGAAATGGTATTTACGCAACAGAAGGATATTTGCAAACTGTGTTATATACAACGATTATTTATTTTGCAATATGTTTAATTTAAAATATGATTTTAATATCTTCTTCTCTTCCTTATCTCACCTAAGTAAGGTGAGACTAAGGTAAGACTTTCCTCTCTTAGTTGTCAACTCAGTCATACCTTTTATAGACATATATTTCCGCACGCGATCTATAAATAACTTCTCCCTCTACTCCTATAACTGTCCACCTGCATATCATGCTTATCTAGTAGATACTCCTTCTGCTCTTCTTCTTCTTCTTCTACTTCTGTCATTGATGCTATTTTCATACCTGCTTTGATATATCATATCTACTCTAGTCACAACCACATATGTCAAGCCAAGTTCACGCCAAGTCAACAAAATAGTGAGCGCGCGCTACCGTGTGTAATATTACACGATCCATTTGGAGCGACTTTTCATTCAAAAATTATTTCATATAAACACGTCAAATTCGGCACATGTATTGAGATTTGTGAGATATATATGTGCTCCAAATTTTATAAATATACATCAAACAGTTATTGAAATATTAGGGTCAAAAATTCGTCATTTTTATGACTGACTGACATATAGACCTTAATTCTAATGCATTTCCAGATAACCTAGAAACTTCAAATTTGGCATCCAACTACCTATAGTTGGGTGAATACAAATGAAAACATGTTCGGACTAGCCAAGTCAGACCTTGGGCTTCAATATTACCCCAATTTTTAAGCATAAATGATATTTTAAGTTGTTATAACATATTTCATGTTGTTATAAATGAATTTCAGGACTGAACATTGAACTTGGCGCCCATTTAGATTTCATTTTTTTTGTCGTTGAACTCAACAACCAAGGCATATATCATAATATTGAACTTGGCACTAATTTCACATTTATGTTTTTGATGGGATATACTTATGTTTGATACATGTAATCGCAAATAAGGTTTAAAAACATATTAAAATAAAAATTGCATCCGTTAAAGCCTCTATAAAATGTTAATATATGCACTTATTATTCTTAGATAAAATATATCGTCGTGTTTATTAATGGAAACGATAAAAACAAATAATGGAACCAAGAATAACATTATTTATTGGAATAATTTACACTAAATCTTCCGAACATTTTACTCAACGGGACTTGACTCACGGAAATATCGTCGAGGAAATTTAAAACGCCAACATTTCTCGTGTAGATAGATAGGTTGTTGTGTGTGGCCGCCGCGCCGCCCGTTCCATGTTAACTAAATAGAATTTTTATTTCTGTATTTGATTGATGATATTGATAGCTTGATCGCTTCCTAAAACTGTTGCATGATGCAACACATACAATAAATTTCAAATAGTCCTCGATAGCTTTATGTCTGCTTTTACCTTGTAATATTAAGTACCTAACTACATATATTTTTTCAATATCATAACAGACCCAGTACGTTATGACTGGTGCATGGTAACAGTAATGGACTAGTATATTACTGTTTAAATCAATTATTCCATATTTGAAAATGTGATATTGATCGTTTCTTTAACATTTGTAATGAATAAGTCTTGAAGCTCCTTAAAGGCTTTATTGTCTATATGCGTTATACCCACTCCAACTTTTTATAATGGCGTCTCGTAGATACGAATTCTGCCAGTGTCAAGTCATGAGTCGGTCCAAATAATAAATGATAATGTACTACTCTTCTTATGCTAAAGAGTATACGAGTATATAATAAGAGTTTTTGGCGGGAATATGGTTTGTCATGTAGTGGATTTTATATTTTATTCATAATCTTGTGTTACTGACTCTATATTGTGTAAAATTGTTGGTGTGTTATGTAATATACTTTGTTTATTGTGCATAAGTGAAGTGAATGGAAAATAATACCACGGACCATGAATTCTGAGATGCCACAAAAACTCCATGGAAAGTTCTAACAAGATGGCTACCATCTTGTTAGTTCATTGAAATTATATCAAGAAACTTGTCACTTCAACAAGTCACTTGACAATGGCAGTAATAGTCTACTAGAATACTGGTTGCCATAAATGTAATGAAAGAAAAACTTGTAATACTATTAACTATTCGACAATGACAGTAATAATCTAAACGGTTGGTTGCCAAAAATAAAGTAAAAAAAATAAAATTAATGAGAGTAGGCGAGGCTATAAAAATGAAACAAAAATGCAAATATAATAATATAAAGGGATAATAGAATATAGTTATTGTTTTGACAGAATATTTGTTATTATGCTGCCTCCGCGATGGTTGTTCCAAATTGAAATCTAGATTTGAACTCGGAACAACAATCGCGCTCACACAGGTCAATTATTTGTCTAAACCACGAATTGTAGTCCAGGGTCTCGGTGTACTTTATACTCGCTAATTTAATGCTTGTAGAGTCTCCTTTGACACAGACCTTGATTCCTATTGCAGGAGTCGTTTTTTATATATAAAAAAATTGGTGGTCTCTGAAGTCGGTTTACGGGCGATAATTTTATGTTATAACGACTCGGACGCATCGGTCGATAGAGTGGAAGAGAGATAGATGCGTTACAAGCCGAACGCTTAGGCCGATCGCGCCATTTTATCGCCTGTTCCGCGCTCTAACATGCATGCTCGGCTCAGACGGAACGTGACAATGAGTCATGCGTTTTCGCGCGTGCAGCCGGTGTTCATCAAATAATAAGGCGTTATCACGTCAAAAAAAAAACTATTAAAGTTCTATGTATTTTAATTATAAATCATTACAATTGCTTATTTAATTTTAGCACTCCAACCTACGACATGGCACCAAACCCTGATAAGCAATGGATATTACGTGTGACAGACAAAATGAAGCCTATTCATCGACAGTTTACGGATCTGCTCATGACTAAGCGATTGCAAACATTACAAAGCGTCGATTTGGTGAGCCATATTATTACGCTATTTTTTAAAAATATTATATGAGGCAAACGAAAAGACGGGTCACCCGATGGTAAGTGATCACCGCCGTCCATAGACACTAGCAACACCAGGGGAGTCACAAGTGCGATGCCGGCCTTTTTATTTTTTCTTTCTATAATTGTATAGGCGAATCTTATCGTGTTAAAAGTGTGTAAATAAATGTGTATTTCTTACATTACGAATAGTTCATTTAATACAATTTGATTTTTCAATAAAAGAATTTTTTTTTGTTTATGGGTCTTTGTCCGACTTGTCTCACCTGATGTTAATTGACGATAAGGCAAACAACGAGAACACGCTAAAAGTAAAGAGAAATGAATCTCAAGCTCAAATATCGGAACACCAGGTGTTTGGCGACAGATTTTTATGTAACGGAAATGTAGCAAACTTAACTAGATATACATATGCTTAAAAATATTATATCAATTAAAATCATGACACCACAGCAACAACAAAAATCTTATTAATACAAATTATGAGTATTTATCAATTTTGTAACAGAAAATGTAATAAATACAAATATTTTGTTGAGTTTTGAAATATACTGCTCAGCTTCATCAAAATTTAATAATAATTAAATTTTTATTTTCTGTTAAGAGTTGCTTGTGCGTCCAGAGGTAGTAAAAAAAAATTCACTATTTAACTCGCGCTTATAAAAACGTTCGCTATTAGTGCTATAAAGTTTAAAATTATATTTATTGTTGCATTTTTTTCTTTTAATCCTATTTATACATCGGTAACGTCATACCTCAGTTTGTAATGTTAATTTCTTAGCAATGAATGAAAGTTTCAACCAAAGCCGAGGTGTGCCGCGCACCCTTGAGCTAGTTGTCAAAATAAAATCGTCTGAGTGCCTTAAGCGCTCGCCTTAGTAGTCCGGTGAAGCTGTTAAGACCTTGCTTGGTCAATAGCGTAGTCAGTTCGAAAAAAAAAAGGAAAGTTTCATACGTTAATGTGTAACTACGAAATGAATACAGTCACAAGTCAGTTTCATACAGAACAATATTTTCAGATTTATAATGTTACTAGCTGTTACCCGCGGCTCCGCACGCGCTTTTTAAAAAATGTATTAAAGAAATGGAAAATTGTGAGTGGGTGTGTACATTACAGAAAAGTTTTTTCAAAAACATTTGTAACTACGACACTCACGCCAACTGTAACATGTAACGTGTACATTAGATATATGAATACAAAAAATATATCGAGTGGGATGGGATTTATCACCAGCAACATAACTGGAACTTCAACCTACTATATACAAAACTCAGTACTCACTAACACTATATAAGATAGTAATGAAAATTATAAGCTATACATTATCGAACAACATATCTTAAATCTTTCATTTTATAGATAGATATAATATGCCCGTATTGTCGATATACTTAAGTTATACTTATACGTTGCTATAATAACCGCGGTGCATTTAATTCGAAACCTTTTTAAAACAAGTATTTAATACGTATTTAACGTTTTTGTAATAACAATGTGGAGGTTTATAAGAACCTTATTTAATTTAACATAATAGATTTTTGGTTGTGTTAATATTAATTCACATACGTAATACAAATGTTAAATATTAATGTACAAGATGTCGAAGTGAAGGTTAGGAACTCGAAATAGCGTTGATAGTTTGTCGGCTAAAATGATTCGGGAATAGATTTTCTGCGTTGCAGACGTGCAAATGTAAATGTTTACGTTTCAGGCTGTGGAACGTGTTTACCAAGAACTGAAAGCTTTAGGTGAACTGGATAATACGTATTTAGTTTATACGTCGGACCACGGATACCATTTGGGTCAGTTTGGACTGGTGAAAGGAAAGAGCTTCCCCTTTGAGTTTGATATCAGGGTGCCATTCCTCGTAAGAGGTCCCGGTGTCGAACCTGGTACTGTGTAAGTAGATTATTGTTTTCAACGATATACAAAACTGCAAAGTAAAAAAAAATCGTTAATTGCTATTTTGGTGGTTTATATAACTTACCTGATAATAAAATACGATGTGGTACGATGTGTTTGGCTTTGTACCTAGCCAAACGGGTTCAGACAAAGCCCTACCTATCACCATGGTATGGTTTCGCCACGATGTTTTCCTTCAACGAACGCTCCGGATCATTCGCGAGGATACGAACCTATGTCGATCGACACGGCGTCCTAACGCGGTAAGCAGTGAGACATCATTGCTTCAAATTACGCCCAATTTAATCATATATAAGCAATAGGTACTGTAAATAGAGATTATTATCTTATAACTACTCGTGAATTGCATATATTTTCAGGTGATAGTAAAACAGTATTGTTTCTCTATTCTATAAAAGTATATATTTACTTAAAACTTACTTATATTTGATTTTGATCAATTGATAAAATTTGTGTCCTATATTCCAGTTTCCCTAAACTTATTATCTGTTACATTTTTTTTAAATATCTTATATGGCAAACGAACAGGTGTATCACCTGATGTTAAGTGATCACCACCGTCCACAGACACTTGCAGGGGAGTCGCAAGTGCGTTGCCAGTCTGTGTTTGGGAGGGGGAGAGAGGAAGGTGGAAGTGGGAGGGGAGTTGGGTCTCCAGCGCTCTGACTGACCGAACGAAACGCAACAATGCAAGCACTGTTACTTCACGTCGGTGTTTCTGTGGGTCGGATGGTACTACCCCAGGTGAGGTGACCCATTCATGTTGAAACCAGTAATAGCTTCAGCGTGGCTCTACCGCCTACTAAACTTATTACGAAATAGTAACAACATATTTAATTTTGTTCTAGTGTGGACGACATAGTCCTCAACATTGATTTAGCGCCAACATTTTTGGATATGGGTGGTGTCGAACCACCGGCTCATATGGATGGAAGATCATTACTACCTCTCCTGCAGCCAAGAAGACGACGGCAAGCGGCTTCGCACTGGCCTGATACTTTCCTAGTGGAAAGGTATGAAAATCTCTACATAAACCAAAATAATCTCTTGGTCTTCCTAAACTGTCTATCACAAAAAACAAAAGCATCCACTCTTCCATTCATCCATTGCAACGTAATACCAGTTTATGTGTTAATTAAATTGTCTTTTGGAAACAGTTATAAGGAGTCGGTTGAAGTTTTTGACAAAATGTTTTTTTGTTTTGTAAAACACCGGTCACAATTTTATCACCTCGTGATTTTTGTTTGAATCTAATTACTATAAGTTACAATTATACTGGATTTTGTTAACATTTACATATAAATAAAGAAAAACATTTTTAATAAATACTAACGGACGGATGAAATTAAATAGTGAATTAAAAAATATTTATAGACACTGGGAAGATGAGCGCTTTGAATTGTTTTTTTCATGTAAGAAAAGTATATAAATATATTAGTCGGAAATCTAAAAAATCTAGATCTCGACAACAGCGTCATTTATGACTAAAAACTACGCCAAGAAACATCCATGTAACTAATAAATAAAATAAAAAACACAAAAATAATTACGCCAAAGACGTATAGCGAAATATTAATGTTTAATTATTTTTATGTGTACTCGGGGCTTTCGAAGAATACAAAAAATTTCGTTTCATAATATTTGATATAAAATTCGTTACCTTAATTTTTGTATTTCTATTAGTAAATAATTGTAACATCACGTCGGTCAATTTTATTTTACACTATAGTTATACTAAATTTGTGGCTTGTATGTATTTTGTGATAGAATAGAACATTTTTTCTAGCTATGCGGCTCTTAACATTTTTGGTTTACTATTGCTATTTGTTAAGACATCTGCTATAACGAAATATATTTGAAAAAAAAAGACCTGGCTATCTATTAAGATTTAAAAGATACTCTCCTTTAATAGGGTTCCTCTTAGCGCGGAACTCTTCAAATAATAAGTGCTGGAGTAAAGTATAATGTTTAACTATATTTAAAAATACAAGTGTTACTTTCAGTTCTGGACGCCGTGATATTTTCGGCTTAGGACAACGATTTCGCGAAAACAAGTACAGTCGTGAAATGAACGAAAACCGTGCGACGACGATGTCTCCTCTGTCGTCATCAGAAAGCGCAGACTTTGAGGAAGAGACAGACGATGATGATTTCCTAACATTAGATGATGATGAAGATGACATGGTAATAATTAATACTAGTAGTAGTAAACCTTTTTTTTGGTAACCAACCTTCTAGTAGATTAGTATTGGCACTGTCCAGTATGTAATATTACAATTTTCTTATCATCATATCAATGTTCGAACAAGATGGTGACCCTGTCAAAAATTGGCGGGATTTTGGTCTGTCATGTAGTGGATTTTATATTTTATTAAAAATCTTTTGTTATTTGGCTCTATATTTTGTAATATTGACGGTGGTTTACGTAATATAGTTTGGTTATTGTCCTCAAGTGAAGTGGATGGGAAATAATTCAACGGAGCATGGTTTCTGACTTGCGACAAAAACTCTCTGGAAAGTTGTAACGAGAGAGTCACCATTTTGTTCGAACATTGATATGATCGCAAGAAAATTTTAATATAATTACCTACTACTACATATTTTTTATGTCATTGGTGGCAAATGAACATGTGGGTCACCTGATGTTAAGTGATCACCACCGTCCATGGACACTAACAACACCAGAGGAGTTGCAAGTGCGTTGCCACCTTTTGGTTAAGTTAGGGGAGGGAGAGGAGAAGAGGGGAGGTGGGCCTCCGGCGCTCTCACTGACCGAACAAAACGCAACAATGCAAGCACTGTTACTTCACGTCGGTTTTCTATGAGAGGGTGGTACTACCCCGGACGAGCCGACCCATTCATGCTGAAACCAGTAATAGTTTCAGCGTGGCTCTACCACCATTAAAACCACCATAATCAAACGAACAATAGTATTTGTCATCGTGGTGATCGAGTGGTTTGAACCAACGAGTTCTTGGAATCCGCGTACATTTACTAATTTAAATCGGTAATACTATCGGCTGATGGTGAAGGAAAACATCGTGAGGAAACTTAAACCTGAGAAATGTTCAGGTAGTACCGTCGTATGTGTGAAAATATAGAATCTCCGAGTTTGAAATCGCTAATGCGTCGTGGGCCGGTGTGGTGATTATGCCCGGGCCCAGTGGTATGAGTATCATGAGGCATTATGAGTAAAATGGTCTATTGAAAAAAACTACTTTAGACTATTTATTAGATTATTTCGTAACTTTTCTACTCATGTCAGTAAGTCGGGAAATAAATATAGATACGTTTTTGGGTTGTACATGGCTTCATGTAATGCTTCGATATTTAATTACAATTCTAATCTTGTAGATATATTATTATTACAAGATAGGAAAGTTGTCATTCCAAAAATTCGTTCATAAGATTGTCCCTGAGTGACGTAGATTATGTTGTATTCTAATTCATTTTCGAATTGTAATTTACGCATAGTAAGTAATTTAAATTTACTTTAAATTGGCTATTACATATTTAAAGGAAAGCATGGAAACAGAAACTATAGAAACTAACAAGAAGTCTTCAGAACCTCTTATTACAAATGAAAGTCACAATCCAATTTTAGAAGCAAGTTTGGAGAAGGCACTTGAAGCAGAAGACACCATTAACAATCAACCAAATTACTTAACACCGTCTGGATCAAAATTTTTTGACCGTAAGTTTCCTTCAAACATTACCGTGGTTTTGCGTAATTGTTTAATGGCCGCTTTTTAATATCCTTTTTTAATGACTCAGCTGTTTTATTTATACAAATTTATGTAAAATTATTTTAGAAGGGGACGTATCTACAGTAGATGGTAAAGCGGCACGTTTAGCAGCAGACTGTTCAAAAGCAGAACTACGTGCCCCTTGTTCAGCGGGAAGAAAATGGAAATGCGTTCTGGTGAATGGTAGATGGAGGAAACACAAATGTAGATATGAGGTTCGAATATCATGCTTTGATTTAAGGACATTAAAATATTTTTTTAATAACTAATTTTATTTATTTATTTTAGATTGATTACAATACTCCACAACCAAAAATGAGTACGAAGAAATGTGCTTGTTTCACACCCAGTGGCCTCGTTTACACGAGATTAGAAACAGATGGTACTATAGCAAGACGACCCAGCGAAATATCTAAAGAAAATAACAGTACTACAAGAACCAAGAGGTTTATTGACAATGACGTCTATGAACCAAATACTGTGGAGAGTATTCTCAAAGAAAATCCAAGTATTGGGCATCTAAGTTTTAAAAGTGAACCGATTAGTGAACTAGATAATGAGAGGTTACATCTAAAAATAGACAAGCTAATAAAAGAAACAGAAGCATTCCTAGAAGCTTATGAACATACAAAAGAAACAACTGATCACAAAAGAATCAAACGAAGGGCTCAGCATATGAATCATAACAAACATAAACATAAAAACGACGCTCTTGTCAGTAATAATGAATCGTCATTGGAATGTAAAATAGAAAAAGATGGAACCGTTAACTGTTCACAAGTAATTTACAACGACTTGAAAGCTTGGCAAACTAATAGGCTGAGCTTAGAAGATCAAATACGGCAACTAAGGACAAAATTAGAAGATTTAAAAGAAATCAAACGACATTTAAAAATAGCAAAACCCGTTACAGAAACACAGACCGTACATTCAAATTATGTAAATAACTATGTCCATAATAGAAGTGTTATTCATGAACACAATAGTTCAAAGGACAACTTTAGAAAGAGTAGAATACATCGATTGAAACCTAAACATAGAAATAGTACGTACATAGATAAAAAAATTAGAACATCCAATGAATACGTTATGCCAACTATAAGTGTGACCACAAAAAATGGGCTCGATGTTCAATTGCAAAATACATCAGAAATAGACGGTAATGCTTATACAAATCAGACTAACGAAAAACAGAATGTCTATAATAAAAAACAAATTTTGGACACAGAATTACCAAAACCGCTAGTTACTACTGTAATTATAGATGACAAATATAACCAGAACAGTCACATAACAGACAAAAATGATTTTCAAAACGTAATTACATCCACAGACAGCCTGATTACTACAGAATATACAAATTCATTCGACTCTTCAACTACAAATAAGGTATCATATGAGGAAAATTCCACCTCTCAAGGAACAACAGAATATTATGCACGGAATGCACAAAATTATAATTCAGCTATTGACAAAATTTTAGCTACGGAAAGGACAACGGTAAAAATGGAAAGCATAACCAGTACCACCGTAAAGCCCTCAACAGTGAGGCACATTACACATTCAACGTGGAATTTAGGTCCAGCTAGACTTGACGCATCAGAATATGAACAAAGGAATCCAAACAAGGCGTCTCCGAAAAACGCGGGTGTTTTTGATAAACCAGTCGACGTATTTCAAAGAAGACTTCATCCTCTTTTCATTGAAAATGAAGATAAACACGTGTGTTACTGTGAAGAAAATAGGTATGTTATTACTTTATTTACTTTCATATATGTCGCCTATATGTTTTATATAATTATTTCTAAAATAACAGAAAAACAAGAGGTCCAGGACACAGTTATTTAGAGGCAGCCCAAAAGGCCAGGGAAGAACAAAGGAAAAGAAAGGGACAATTATTGCAGAAGAAGTTAAGAAAAGCTAAGAAGAGAGTAAGTTATCTTTAGGTTGATATTTTGTTAATATCGCAGTACTTAGTATCATACTGAATTTAAAAATAATATACTTTTCAGGCTGAACTAGAAAAGCTATGCGAATCTGAACGTATGAATTGCTACCGACACGACAACGACCATTGGCGTACTGCACCATTCTGGACAGCAGGGCCATTTTGTTTTTGTATGAGTACTTCAAACAATACATACAACTGTGTAAGGACCATAAACGCCACACATAACTTGCTTTATTGTGAATTTATTACCGGGCTCGTCACTTATTACAATTTACGAATAGGTAGGTATGGAAGTTTAACTTATATAACATTAAAAAATATATACAATAATTAATGAAACTTATATATACATTTTATTTTAGATCCATTCGAAACACAGAACAGAGTTAAATATCTGACGGTGTCCGAAAGGGAATATTTCCACAACCAATTGCAACAACTTTTAAATTGTCGCGGTCCATCTTGTCGCCGATATGCTCACTCTAACCCACATGGTATACCAATTTTGTGAATATATTGAATCCCCTTCTAATACGTGTAATAGTTGTTAATTTTATTTAAAATTATTACAGGAAACAGTGAAGAAAATTTAAGCAGACGATTAGACGACGAACATACGTTTAGAGGTGAACCGGTTGGGTACAATGAGAGGTAGGTAACAACAAAATATCAATAATAAGTACACATTGGTGTAATATATCCTATAATATTCATTTTATGCTTTGTTTTGCTAGACCTTGGCGATGGAGTAGCTATGGACGTCGTTACGCTAGAGCGAGAGAATTGCACAGACGGAGGCACGCAGCTTATTAACATACTTTAATGCAAATGCGATATATTACTGATATATGACAAATCAAAAATACTATGTCACTAAAATAGTTAATTTACTATTTATTCTTGAATGTAGAAATATGTACATTTTAAATTCATTTATAATCAAAATATTAAATAAGTGTTTAGTAAATGGCCGATGGCGACAATTTTACAAACATTGGTACACAAATATTGGTAATTTGTGAGTTTTGAAGTCATGATTAAAACCTCTATAGACTTTTTGATTCTTGAAATGAGCCGGAACTTTCGATGAAGAAAAATATCATGATAAAACTCGATTACTAGGACTTTTTCTTAGGCTCACCTAGCTAGTTACTATCCTCATGTTGAAAATCTATAGCCATGCACCTAAAGGTGTATTCTAGCAGCTATATTGGAGACACAGTACTCCTCTATGGTTTAGCGTGTAACGATCTTAAGTCACATTATTATTTAATATCAGGGCCTATGAAGTATATAAAAAAGAAATGAAGAACATATGTGTATAATAGATTTATAAAGGATCTTCAAATCTTTCAAACTTGATCTTAGCACAGATGCTGTATGAGTATTGGATATATGGAATATTTCAACACTATTATTTTTGTACGTATTCCAATAAAAACTCATTGCTTTCAAATTTATTCTGTTTTAAAAATAAAACGAAAGCATGATGTCTAATCTTAAACTTCTTTTATATGAAGATTGTGATGTTTCATACACAAGTATATTGATTGATATGTCTTAGTAGTGGAGTTATGTATTTTAGGACGTTTCTTTGAAAACCATAGACAAACTATAGAATATAGACATACCATTGTCACATTTTTTTAAATGTGTTATAATATTTGAATGAAATATAATTACCACCTTTCACACTCTTTATTGTTTTGTATACATTAAGTTTTACATTTTAAGTGAGCAATATCTTTTTAGTTAATAATTATTTGTGTCAATAGGTTTTGTAGCTTTAAATAGTTATTTCTAATGTGTATGTTAATAAGTATTGAATAGGATTATATACTCATTGAAAATTGTTGTAGATGCTATGAATGTAATCAGTATGTAGTAGCACTCTCTATTTAACTATTAGACAATATCAAAAGTGATATTAAGCTGTTGCCATTGTGATGATAATGAGTATTGATTGTAATAATAAAATCTTCCAATTTTATAATTGTTTTATTTTCTTATAGTTTTATTATTTTAGACACTAAACATTTTTTTTTAACTGACTAACTCTGTTGGCCTGACAGATCTTAACAGCTACACTTGAATTATCAGGCGAGCACTTAAAACACTCAGCCATATGGTAACAAGTTCAAAGGCGCCTAAGGATCCGAACCTCGGTTTAGGTTGCAACATCAGATACCTTGAGATAATATAAGATGATCAAATTAAATTATCTTCCTATCTATGCAAAAATTACATCAAATATAAAGTTGACTACTTAATATACTAAGCATAAGATAGAAGTGTAAAAGAGTGTACTCTTCATATATTGCAGGAAAGTTGAATAAATATCATAAATGCATATATTCATTGGAATTGTTACCCTTTTATGCCTAGATCCAACCGATCATAATTAAATTTTGCATATACAATGTCAGGGGTACAAAAAATAATATGAGGGTACCATTAATCTAGAAAGAAAATTACTGTTCTCGAGGGTTGCTTCAAATCTACATTAACAAGTAGGGATACCACAGATTAATAATACAAATATCACAGACTGGTCCCTTAAAAGAAAAATGCTGTTGTGAGTTGGTATAATATTAAATCCCAATATTACTTTCAATTAAGTTGAAGTGCTAATAATAAATGTAGTAAAATGTAATCAAAAATTCACAAGAAGAACTGCTATAAGCATTACAATTATTTGTTTACCTACAAATATTCAATACAGCATGTTAAAGTCTCTAATTTTATGACATTTATATTAAAGTTTTACCAGTCTTTAAATGACAATACAGTTGTGAAAAGTTTTTATAATCATTTTTTTTTGTACATTACATTTGTAGTCCCGTGGAGCTGTCAAGTCCTTGCTAGGTCAATAACGCAGTAAGTTCAAATAAAAAAAAGAAAAAAAAGTACAGTACATCCTTACATTACTTTGCCTTTAGTATTAGACTGAAGTAGAGAAGTTATCATATCACTACATATTATAAAACAAAGTCCTCTGTCATGTCTATCTGTTTATCTCTTCACGATAAACTCAAAAACTACTGAACGGATTTTCATGCAGTCACCATTAGATAAAGAGATTCAAGAGAAAGGTTTAGGTATATAACTGTCAAGGTTTTTTTATTATCAGGAAGGGACAAAGTGCGGTGGGCTCGCTAGTATAGTATAAAATATTATTAGATGAAACTCAGATGTACAGTTATCAATTTCAATATTATTACATGTCCAGAACATCAAAATCACAATCATCAAAGAGTGAGGTGGCGATGCTTTTCTTCATATTACCAGTAATATTTTGCAAAGACACATTTTTATCTACTAAATATTCAGAATTATTAAAATATTTAAAAGTCGAGTTATTTATGTTTATTTCATGTTTTTCTGAGTTATTTTTTAATGAATATCCCAAATGATTGTTACCAGAGTTATTGTCATCTATAAGCTTATCCCATTTTGAATAAATATTAGTATTGGGAATGGTTGTTTCTGATGTTATTGTTTTAGAAGTATGGGCTTCTATGAATTCATTTGTTGAACTATGGGTTTCTATGTTATTTGTCATAAAAGTATTGCAAATACTATGGTTAGTTATTTCTTCATCATTGCATTTAGATTCTTCTTTGTACTGTGACCATTTAGAATTAGTATTTACTATGGGAGGAACAAATTTTAAAGAACTTTTCCTGGTATCTGATCTATTCTCTAAATGATTTACTATTTTTTCACTTTCTGTTTTTGAAGTCATTTTTTCTTCTTTCTCTTCATTAATACTGTGATTAACTGCATGTGTATTGCAAGAGTTTAAAATTATTTTCTTAGTTCTATGGTGATCTGTGCATTTTTTACGTTTTGTAGGTATTTCCAAAACTACCTTTTTATCATTAATAAACATGTCACCTTCATCGTCTACAAATTCAGCCATATTATTCTCAGTTTCATCTATGTAGTCATCCCATTTGCTTCCTTTCTTTGAATGTGCAAAATCTAAATTTTCATTGGTATTGTCAACTTTATTCTCAACTTCTTCATCACTTTCGGTAAAATTGTTTTTTTCATTTATATCTCCCTGTACATTGTTAAGTTTTTGTACATGCAGTCTGCATTCTTTCGCAGTACCTAGGCCATAATGTCTCTTATGAGACTGCTTTTCACCGCATAACTTACATTCCCATTTATTTTGCTTTTTTGTTTGATGGACCTGTATGAAAACAAATTCGCTATATTTTGGTTGGCTACAAAATAATTATAAACTGTGTATTACCTGTGTATTACTCACCTGGAAAATTAAACATTTATAACAACGTAAAACTTGGAATATTTGTGGCATTATTGCAACCACTAAAAATGCTTGGTTATATTATTTAAGGTATCAACACGAATAAAAGTGTTTCTTTTATTATTTCTCAATCTAATGCAATTGAAAATTTGAAAGAATACCAATAAGCGCGTAAAATACTTTTGAAATGTCAATATTATATCCATAGATAATAATTAAATATGGAATTGTTGCTATTTTTACTTAGCTCGTTAGATGCGAATGCTAAATTTATTTCGTGCGCAATAATTGTTGGTAACGAGGCGAAAAATGAACGGCCAGATAAATAACTACGAAAACTAACGATTAGTGATATTATATAAAAATGATTTAATAAACAACAATTGAATAATAATTCCAAACTACTTGTATTCTAGACTAATTATATATTACAGAATTCACAAAAGAGAGTTTTCACCTAAAATGAATCTCTACATTTATCATGGTCGTCCTATATATCTATGGTCCTATACGATAGAATTTTCGATAAATATGGTACATAACAGTTTTACCACAGAGTTTTACTCCCATCACTTGGTCTCTCATAATGGTTTTAAATGGCGTTATGTGTAAGTTTCGAATTTTTAAAATTCTAATGTCTATTTGCTATTGCAGCATCTATAAATAGTGAAGTCAAGCTATTTACGCACACATAAAAGTGATAATCACTTATTGTTAAAATAAGTATAAGTAGCAAAAAGTGACATCTGTGCAGGAAACAAGTTAAGTATTTTCAGTAGGAAAACTATGTTTGTCGGATAGATGACGCTTACTTGAAATATTTATTTGTATAAAATCGATATTTTTATGATTTTAATTTCAATATGTTATCGATATAACAGATCTATCGTTTATATAATTATAGGTAATAAAATTATATATAAAAATTTTGTTGTAATAGTTGCTAAATAATATATTGACCACCACTAATTTGCAATACAAGGTACCGAATAAAAAAACGATACGGTAGTTGTCAAACGTTTACGTACCTATTTGTAAGCTTATATCTAACAAGGTACAACAACTGTCACTTTTAATTTTTTTAACAAACGCTATTTGCATCTTTGCCAATTTCAAATTGAATTTGTTCATAACATTTTCAATAATAACTTGTCATTATATTTAAGTCATGAAATGATGTAATTTAGTTATTTTCTTCCTAAATAAATTTTTAGATGTAACTATACTATACTACGTACGTATAGTACAACTATACTGTCGATTTCAATCTAGTGTCAAATGACGGAAGAGGCATAGAAGGAGAAGATAATCTTAATCTGTAAAGAGCGATAATAATTAGTTTATGAGAAATTAAATATGTACTTAGAATATTGAATTGAAACGATAATGCATTAGTTGATAGTGTGTTTTTAGAGTACGTATGTTTTTCCTTACCCGCCTGGCTAGCTACCACCATAAAGTTGAAAATTTGTAGTCAAAGAGTGCGGTGTGTTCCGGCAGTGTCTATCGTCGTATATGTCGGTCGATACCATTATATCGCTATCTTGACATCCTGTTTGGATGAGTATATCTACTTATCACAAAAGAAGAAGATATGGAGTAGTTTAGTGAGTTACAAACGAAAAATATAAAATTGAGTTGGGTTAAGGTCGTATAAGTCGGTCGATACCATTATATCGCTATCTTGACATCCTGTTTGTGTGACTATGTCTACTTAATTGTATTTTGTAATAAATAACAAAAGAAGGAGATATGGGGTAATTTAGTGAGTTACAAACGCGAAATATAAAATTGAGTTGGTTTAAGGGGCTTTCTTTGGACGATCATTGTAAGGTGACGTTGTATGTAGAGAAGGAAAATATAATTTGGTTCTCATTAATAATGCCATTTTCGTGATGGATTCTGGCGAGAGTCCTGACCTCGCGCCGACAATACCACAGCGTCATTTAACATCAGATCTATATATGACCTAAGTATGAACAAATTGTAATAATAATAAACATGTGTAACATAATGTAACAAGTGCAAATGTAATATTTACCAAACTGACATAAATCTCCTAAAATTAAGTCTCTCGTCTAACTTATGTTTAAGAACACCTAATTTAAAAAAATATCTTAATTCGACAGTGTACCTATAATGTAAAGTTGAGGCACTCTTTATTAAATTATTAAAGTAAAAATGATTCACATATCAAGAAAGTCCTCCAATAATCTCCTTACACTGAGCTAATAACACAGTCATTTTTTATTGAGGCCAACCGTGATAATTATACAATCACAAGCATTCTTATTCTCAATCTGGAAATATGACTACATTTATAATGTATCACAATAGTCCTACTTTTTATATATTCACTAGTGTATTGTCATGTTGACGATCCTAAAATAAATAAGGTGAAAAGTCCTTGTTATATGTTAACCCTTTAAAAATCAATTTTTTGACAACAGTCGGTAAGTATATTTATAGTATACTAGCTTCTGCTAGCGACTTTGTCCTCGTCGAATATTATTACTTTTGGCTAACGCTAACTTTAACTCGCTACTTCGGTTACGTAGAAGGTAAAAATATTTTCAAATAATATCTACGTTAACCCCGATTTTGAAATATTCTTTATTGGTCTTAGCGGCCTATATATAATCTTGATAGCAATTTGAATTGTAGTCCGGTGAAGCTGTGCCAGGTCAATAGCGTAATCAGTTCGAGAAAAAAAGCAATTTGAACAGCTGACAATTAATCACTCGTTAAATAACTGACACGAGTTCGGACAGAGCCATCGCACGTTATGACGGCCACCAAAAGAGTGAGTAATCTCTCTCTCTTTGAACTCTTCTCGCACGCCCGGCAGGGCGTGCGGGGAAACCGCATCAAGGTAGCCCCTCTGGCGGTAGCTTCACTCTCCCCCCGATTCAACGGGGGTGCCTATTCTTGCGGGGGTGGCCCACCCTCTCGGGTGGTACCCCAGAGGTTGATCCTCGACGCGCGTCCACGGCGTTCTAACGTGCTCTCTTCCTATTATTAGTTCGGGTGACTCTGGCCGGTTTGAGCGACCCCGGCGGGCGGACATGTCCGCGGGCTGTGCTGCGGTTGGCGTTGTGTGTAGTTTTCTCGCTCTTCTGGTAGTCTGCTTGCTGCCTCTGAGAGGGGGATCATTGGCGGGAGCCATCAGGCTCGCCGCTGTGGTCTCCAGGACGATATTCTACTACTATTTTAAAGCAGAATGGTTTGTTTGTTTGGTTGGTTGAACGCGCTAAACTCAGGGACTACAGGTCCGATTTTGAAAAATTATTTCAGTCTTAGATAGCTCATTTATCGAGGAAGGCTATATATCATCACGCTATATATAAGAGAAGACCAATGAAGAATGTTTCAAAATTGGGGTTTGTTCTCCTTTTGAGAGTTACCTTCCTTGTTACCGTTAGCCCAAAGTAACTATTACACACGGGCGAAGTCGCGGAAACAGCTAGTTCAATATACTTTTTTTGGCAACCAATCTTTTAGATTATTACTGCCATTGTCGAGTAGTCAATAGCATTACAATTTCTTCTTCCATCCCATTTTTGGCAACCAGTCTTCTAGTAGACTATTACTGCCATTGTCAAGTGAGTATCGATATTACAAGTTTCTTGATATAATTTCAATGAACTAACAAGATGGTGGCCATCTTGTTAGAACTTTCCAGGGAGTTTTTGTGGAAATTCAGAATCCATGCTCCGTGGCATTATTTCCGATCCACTTCCCTTGTGCACAATAACCAAACTATATTACGTAAAGCACCACCAACATTACACAATTAACACCAAATAACACAAGATTATGGATAAAATATAAAGACCACTTGTCCGCGGCTTTGTCCGCATGGTTATTACCAAAATGGTTGGACCTTTTTTCGCGGGGTATTCACTGGTAGATAGAAGACCTCATAAAAAGTAATTTAGGTTTTTTATTCGCCTCCGGCCGTAGTGGAATATCCTTACCCACTTTCACGGGGCTTTTACGGGCAGATAACTAGCGGGCTCGGAAGACGTTGTCCCGCTGCGATAATAAAATGAAAACCTTGACAAATTATACCTAAACCTTCCCCATGTATCATCATTATATCTACTGGTGAAAACGGCATGAAAATGGTAGTATTTGACTTTATCGCGAACATATAAACTGACAGAGGACTTTCTTTTTAACCGACTTCGAAAAAGGAGGAGGTTACTATGTTCGGTAGTATGTATTTTTTTATGTATGTTTATATTTTCGTCAATTGTGAACCGATTTTAATGTTTCTTTTTTTATTTGAACTGGTACACTATGTAGTGATTAACTGCTACCTGTGCATTCATCTGTGAGAACTTGATTAATAATATGTTACAACCGCGTGAGACGTGTGCCTTACTGGGCTCCAAGAATAAATATACATAATTGAAAGTCATATATTTCTATGTAATCTATGTTATATCATCTTTTTGGTCAATTTAGCGGCCATATTGTTTTATTTACCGCGTTTGCTTCTACATAACTCAGTAATTATAGCAACGTATAAGAATAACTTAAGTATATCGACAATACGGGCATATTATATCTATATAATAAAAGATTTAAGATATATTGTTCGATTATAATTTTTCATTACTTTCTTATATAGTGTTAGTGAGCACTGAGTTTGGTATATTGTAGGTTGAAGTTCCAGGTATGTTGCTGATAAATCCCACCCCATTCGATATACTATTAGTATTCATATATCTAATGTACACGTTACATGTTACAGTAGATGGCGTTCGCATCGTAGTTACAAATGTTTTTTATTTTAGACGGCAATTACATTGTCATTACAAGATACTGATTACAAGAATTTACTTATTCTCTGCAGGTTATGCGCTGTACATTTTCTAATACATTTCTCTAATTTTTTAATATCTATCTTTTAACTTCCGAGTAGTGGAAACACCGAGGGGAAACAATGCAAATCGTCCGCGGGTGAAACCGCGGGACACAGCTAGTATAAAATAAATGAAAAATAACAACATGTTTTTATCACTTATCACTTTATTCTGAGCCACATAATCACAGTTTTTTTTATCTATATTCACTTATTTATATTGGCACATCTTACACAACACATACAATATGTAATTTAATGTTTAAGAGGCCCTTAAATAAATATATTTACATTAGGCTACCATACGTATTGTATATTGCACTTAATGTCCCAAACGATGACAAAAATTAACTATGTTATAATAATAAGTTAATATACCAAGACGTTGTAATGTTGTATGAGCATTATATTCAATAAATTATGAGTAATATTTATAATATACTGTATTATTACATCGGAAAGTGGTTCATATCAACTTTTAGTTACTTTTTGCAACTCCAATGTTTCTCGAATTATTCTTTCAGACTCAGTTCTCATACTTACATTTAGTAATTATTAATTATTTACAATTTTAGGACAGAATGTGTTACATCAATTTTATCGATATACAGTAGGGAACAACTTCACATTTATTAATATTTAGACACTTCAATACTTTGTTTTACCAGCGAATACTTAATAGATCAGAATGAGAGGCATTAATTACTACATAGAGAGAAATGAAGACGGCGCACCACGGCATGAGAGACCATCAGTGGATACCACAAATTCCATATACATGGGTGTAGCCAGGATTTCGACGGGGGGTTCTACCTTGTCTGGTTCAGCTTCAATTCCAAGTTTATATTTAAAGTTTCCCTGACAGTTGATGCAAAATATGTATCGTATTGTTCTCCATAGAGTCTGTGTTATTTGTTATGTAAACGATACGCTAGGTTTGGTGAGGCGATTCTGGTTACAACGAATAATGGTTTAAACTTGAATGGAACACTTGGCTTGTCACATCTGACGTATAGAGTTACGTGACGCGCTACATGTAGGTAAATTGTGACCAGCATCCAGTCTAAAATGAGCTATTTTGCTCTAGTGATGGAATGGTGTAGTTGTTGTCGAACTTCACGATTCCATTCGTTCAAAAACCTATATAGATATAGTGCGGCCCATAATATAGTGTTTTTGTGCAATATGCAAAGGTTCAGTTTCGTAACTACCTTGCGTTACTGCACAACCGCCTGACATCAGGATAAACACTCACTATTGGATCTGAAAGTGAGTGGACTGGCATCGTTCTACAATTAGCGCGGGAGACGTTAGAGCTAATTCTGAAGTATACGTTTTCCAAATACGAAACGTTAAAGTTGTACCGCCACTAGATTGGGTACACCACAGCTTTGATGTGGCTACAGTAGGAGCCGTAACTATTATACTAACTAACTAATATATAAATATTATAGATGCAGAAGCAGTACCTACTGCACGCGTGCCTTCAAGACATTATTGTTTCGGGAATTATCTGTATTGCATAAACTGAGAACAAATAGCAAGATGTGTGCTTGTGTGTGCCTTCATGACTGTGTGCCTCATAATGCGCAACATACTATTGATATCTGCTCCTTATTCTAAGCAGAGAAATGTTTAAATTATTTGAAAATTAATATTGCTTAATTATTTTTACTTTTATTTTCACAATCACTCCGATCGAATGCTTATTTTGTTGGTTGGTAGTGTGGCGGCTACAACCCTCCCTACCCGTACATGGCTACACCCCTGAACGTACATCCATAGCTGATTAAATCAGCGTAAAGTCTATAAGAAATGTAACAATTAGAATTCCCTTATATCTAATACAATGTTTTAATGCTACGCATGGGAACCTCCAGAAATACGAGGTAACATGTGTTTAAAGAAAACACTAAAAAATGTTACCTAACTCGTAGTTTCACACATATACTTCTGTTCCAGAAGTGAACACGTGGGGCACCATACCATATACTACTTCTGCTATATGGCTAACCCGACCCTGCATACGATATTTCCAACAACGATAAAAGATGTCAGGTTATGGGTTAAATTTTATACCCACAAACTATATTTGTACCTAGACGAAACATGAACTATATATGTCACAGATTGGAGTTAGAAAATAAAGACACAATATTATTATTAAAATACAAGAATATTACAATGCATAATTGTTGTTAACAACGAAGTATAGCTAGGGTTCATTGTTAATATCTTCTATTATCTATTATTTAAACTTGAGTAAATAATACCATTAGTAACCGGCTGATTCGGAATAAAAGAGTACTAAGTAATAAAGGAAAATATTATAAAATAAATTTATTGGCATGCACAACACAGATACAAAAATTATCTTAAGGGCGTAATTTGACACTATGTATTGGTAACTTGGCACAATAAGTTATATTACTACTTAAATATATGTATTTACAATTATTGACACATTATACTGACCCGTATTATACTGGACTATCAAGACGCGCTTGATTCAGGTTTCCCGTAAAGGATCGTTCATAAAATACGTTCGCACTTATGGCGGGAAGGGAGTGTCGCTAATTGTGACAAGAGGGCTCGGGTGTCTGAGAAAATGTGACGTTCGCAGTTCAACAATCAGTTTGGCAAATTTTTCTATCGTTTCTGAATTTCTTTTTTTTCTGTGATGGAAAGTCATTCGTTTCATAGTTGCAAATATATACGTATAAGAATAAAAGTCTAAATCTAACATCTCTGTACTCTTTAGATTTTTGTGAACAAATTTGTTGGAGGAGTCTTGGAATAAAATACACTTCAATCATTTTTAGAAACATCTATCGGTCTGTTTGTTTGAACACGCATCACTGGTAAAGTACTGTATAAGTACTGTGTAAAGTAAAGGTAAAGTACTGTGTAAGTATTCGTGATACAATATTAATAGGGCACAGAAAATGTGACAGCACGGCGTGACGAAGTGGGGAGGAGGTATAAAAAAGTAAAATGTTACGTGACGTATTTTATGAAAGGCCTTTAAAACCGTTCTATTATTACGAGTTACCCTTATTTTTCACGTTATAATTTAAGTTACTACCATTTGTATGTATATGTATAACTCTTAGGAATATTTAAATGAAATACTCCCGTTAATTAGGTTTTACATACATTAAAATCCGTAAACAACGATCAGGCCTAAAGGAACTTTCAAATATATAATAAGGTCACAGATACGCAATTACGAATGCATTGCGGTCGTTCGTCGTGAGTAACTCCTTCGTGTAGTCATAGTGGTGGTACGTTTCTGGGATTCACATTCTCTACGCACTCTTGCAATGATGTCCGCTACCAGCTTCTCTTCACGTGACCGTCGCTCCTCCCATTCAGCATCATTAACTGTTTCTGGAAGGGAAATATTTGGTTACTTATTTAATTTACTCCTGGTACCTTATTTGCGTCGTTTATTGTTTTAATAATACAAATATCTTATGTAGAGAATAAAAAAACATCAACAAATAATTATTCACATTAAATGAAACTATCGCATTTTTTTTTTATTACGACGGATTGTCTAAAATAGAAATAGTTCTGTAGAAATTGCAAAGATTTTGCTTAATCGTGGTCGCACTTTTGCAGATTGTACACAGTTTCCACTTTACATTACGGAATGTTTGTTAAAGGAAAATAAAACATCTTTCTAATTTAAAACTAATGCTTTCTGGTTCCGGATTTTATACACACATAACAGTTTTTGCGTATATACTATTTTTGCGTATATACTATGTATGTCATTCAAAAACAGTGGCTATCACGGAGTGACGAGTATTCACTACAGACACCACAGACTATATTACTGTAGAGTACACCGGTTTTTTTTTTTTTCATAGTAACTAATTACGTCATTTGAATTTTTCATTCGGTTTAATATGATTAAAATGTATAAAAAGATTACTTTTAATATTCACGCGAAAGAAGTAAGATTTGTCATGTGCGTTCATAAATACACACACTCTTTTTTTTAAATTTATTCAACTAACAATGGTACAAAAGAGACCGATTTATGACGTCATTATTGTATTTAGGGTTTTTGGTGGGATCATGGTCTGTCATGTAGTGGATTTTATTTTTTATTCATAATCTTGTGTTACTTGACTCTATATTGTGTAAAATTGGTGGTGTTTTATGTAATATAGTTTATTTATTGTGCATAAGTGAAGTGAATGAAAAATAATACCACGGACCATGAATTCTGAGATGCCACAAAAACTCCATGGAAAGTTCTAACAAGGGAGCCACCATCTTGTTAGAATATTGAATTAATTACTCGACAATGGAAATCAACAAACTCTCTGGAACATA
>MU160006.1:57979-109616 GCA_015888305.1 Antheraea pernyi
ATGGTCTACTAGAAGACTGGTTGCCAAAATGGAATAGAAAAAGAACTTGAAATACTATTAACTACTCGACAATGGCATTCATTGAAGTTATATAAAGAAACATGTACTATCGATACTCACTTGACAATGGCAGCAATAGTCTACTAGAAGACTGATTGCCGAAAATGGAATAGAAGAAGAACTTGTAATACTATTAACTACTTGACAATGGCAGTAATAATCTAAAAGGTTGGTTGCCAAAAATAAAGAAAAAAAAAGTCACATTCCGAGCCTCGAAAATGATTTCTTTTTCTCTTCAGTTTGTAATGAAAATGAAATTGAAATGTTCATTAGCAAAACACATTTATTTGATTCTTTTTATATAAAAACAAATGAAAATACCTTTCATTCGACACTGTTTCTTAGGTTCGGAAGCTTTCACCGGGGTATGTTTGACGACGGATGCTTGATAATTGAGCACACTGGATATTGGTATTGACATTTCAGGATCAGAATCTTCCTTCGATTCAGGCGCTGTTAGTGGAACTACTTGTCTTTCTTTAGACAATGCCTCTGCCTGCGTATTAGTAAGCACAGGACTGGAATCCGCCATGAGTTCGCTATGTCTGCTAGCTATATGGCCTATGTATCCTAGAAAAGAGTTGAAATAATAGATACAATACTTGTAATGAGCAGTGATATTTTTGTTGTAAAAATTCTTATTGTCATGTCTCAGATATTTTCAGTAATGTATATTATTATTAGGGAAGGGTAGACTGAAGCGGGTAGGCTTAGAATTAAGGACCAAAAACCTTATATGTGTACCAATCTCATTTTATTTTGTAGGAGAGTTATTAAAGTTCTTGATAACATAATAAAATCGTGTCATTTTGTATTGAATAAATAATTATCCATCATTGAAAAATAAAGACTTCAAAAATCCGCTTTGCCCTAATAGATTACAAGTTATTTGGGCAAAGCGGGTATGGTATACACAACAAACGTGAAAAACCTTAAAAAAGTCAATGTTTCTACGAAGTAATTTTGAGATCTTAGTATTATATTAAAATACCATAAATATTAACACTTCGATCAATACCTTTATCGAGTAAATCATAAAAATTGTTTAGATACTTGAGATCCGTTAAAATCATCGATGTATGTTCTGGCTGTCTGAGAGTCAAATTAGAATAGCGTCTTTTGAAACCATTGACCAGCCATTGAAAGGATCAACAATACTGTTCTTTCCTGCATATTTCTACAAAAGTCTCAAAATTAAACCCATAGAAAAATCCATCAAACCTGAAAATACACTCCTGTAATTCGGCTTGTTAAGAATGTTGCAATTGTCAGGGTAGATAACCGCTTTATCCTACTCGCTTTGCGCAAAACCAGGATATTTACTTCAAAATGAATTAATTAATCCACATTCTTTTATTTAGACTTCACTTACTCCATAGCGCCCAATGGGAACTCTACTCGGGAGTGTTCGAGTAATCTTGCTGACCCTAGCGCTTCATTGCACAGCATACTAACTATTACTTATGTTACCCGCTTTAGATACCTTCTCCTAATACTAATACAGTTCACTAAAGGACTGGTTAACATTAAGAAAACTTAAACTAACCTAAAAGCCACAAAGGTAATATAATTAAAGATAAATAAAAGTGCATTTTATAAGATAAAACCTATATAATAGGATAGGTAACGCACAACACTGGACATATTATAAGACATTAGAACTTTGTAAAGTCAGGATATGAACGTAAAATAAGGGACTATAATCACTAAGATAAAAGTGAAGCAACTATAAGTAAGCCGGATCTCTAATACATACGAGGGCCATTACCGTAGCTTAGCTGAATAATATTGTTGTCATGTTAAGAAAAAATACTTAAAAACGTCACAAAAAAAAAGTTGTTGGAACTATAATCCTAACTAGTGACGTAACTATAGGGTGGAGGAAGTGGCAAAATGCCAAGGGCCAATGGCTTCATGGCCCACCCTGCGCGAGAGACCGCTTCAATGGTTTAAATTACACCTCAATGTGACGATTATTACTGGGGCCCCGTCCATTGAATTTACGGGCCTTAGATGGTATAGTTACGTCACTGATTCTAACTAATATTATAAATGCGATTGTGAGTTTGTCTATTTATTTGAGTTTCATGCCTTATAAATCTACTCAACTACAACGCTACTAAATCTAAATCTCATTTAATCTAAATATATCTCACAAACGAATGAAATAATTATCACGTTGGCAAGGAAACACAAAAGGACATGGGGTATTTTAAAATCATTAAATAAAACTGTTTCTTGAAGGATAGGTCATATGTATACTAACTAACACGAGGGAAAGTTACAGGATAGCCTACTTCGATCAACAATAACGAAGATAGCCTATTTATTACAACTAAGGTTGTAATTTATTCATTTGTTTTCTTGGTTTAGTGTTGTCAATAAACATTCAAAAAACTCCGGAATATGGTTTATAGTATTTTGTTTGATTACAATTTATGTATCATAATCAATTATGACATTAACAATTGATACTAAGCTTTTTATCTATACTTATTTATAACTTACATATTTCCCTCACTAAACAAAAATATAAAAGATATTTCACAGCAAATGGCCTTTTTAGAACATAACACAAACGTTGGAATGTTTAATTTAACCACATAACAAAATTATAGAGAATTTCTAGACCCTTTGAAAGCAGAAGATAAATAAAGGAATTAACCTACATAAGGGATTTTAATAAACCAGAACTATAGTTTTGAACGTTTGGATATGAAAAACTACCCAAATCGAAGCACCGTGACTCTACCTCTCCTAGCTATAATAACTTTAGTGTAATTTGTTATTTAACGATGGGGAAATTTTCTTTAAAATCAAAAACACTTTACCCAATGTGGGCCCTAAGAAGGCGCTTATGAACGTCAAAACTACTATCGGTTTTAACAACAACCCAATCATCGAGAATTTAACATACCCATACTCTTATTTAAAATACATTAACTTCACAATGTATCACTGTATAAATCCACTAATAATAGTGGATGCGCAGAAAGAGATGTCATTTCCAGATAACACCATCGTTCACATATTGTTCCACACTATAATCGCCTCGTGACTCTAAAACCCACTTGAATGGTACTAAAACTTACAGTCTGGAAAATCTGTAATATGCTTTAGGACTTTGTTGTAAAACCTATTACCTAAAAATGTTTACTGGTTTTATGTCCGATTTATGTCACTGGAACTCAATCCGACTTTTAAATACTATCATGAGCCTGGATTACGTTTTGCAAGAATTAAATTATCTTCATTTTGGTTTCCGTCGCTAACGGAAATAGATATTTCCAGTGTTATGTTAATGTTATTTCGTGTGTAATTTAACACAATATCGTTCACTAGATCGAACGCATGAGAACATTCTGATTTTTAACTGATTAGAACCAGAAATTTAGATTAAATTCAGAAATAAGGCCATAATATGGAATTTAAAAATATATTTATTTATTTTATATAATATCAAAAACACTTTACCCAATGTGGGCCCTAAGAAGGCGCTTATGAACGTCAAAACTACTATCGGTTTTAACAACAACCCAATCATCGAGAATTTAACATACCTATACTATTATTTAAAATACATTAACTTCACAATGTATCACTGTATAAATCCACTAATAATAGTGGATGCGCAGAAAGAGATGTCATTTCCAGATAACACCATCGTTCACATATTGTTCCACACTATAATCGCCTCGTGACTCTAAAACCCACTTGAATGGTACTAAAACTTACAGTCTGGAAAATCTGTAATATGCTTTAGGACTTTGTTGTAAAACCTATTACCTAAAAATGTTTACTGGTTTTATGTCCGATTTATGTCACTGGAACTCAATCCGACTTTTAAATACTATCATGAGCCTGGATTACGTTTTGCAAGAATTAAATTATCTTCATTTTGGGTTCCGTCGCTAACGGAAATAGGTATTTTTCAGTATAATGTTAATGTTATTTGGTGTGTATGTAACACAATATCGCTCAATAGATCGAACGCACGAGAACATTCTGATATTTAACTGATTAGAACAAGCAGAAATTTAAAGTAAATTCAGAAATAAGGCCATAATATGGAATTTAAAAACATATTTATTTATTTTATATAATGAACATACATATTTAAAGTTTTGTGCTAAATATTTCAATATATTCGATGTACACAAGATTCGGGTACCATCTCAGTTTTCTTGTTAAACCAAAATGGTTTACATTTATTTAACACTTCATTAATATTGTCATAAAGTGTTGCCATTTTATAAAAAGGCTGTGTTATGATTATCATTCAATTAACTATGGAAGAAAGTAACAATTTTGTTTCATCAAATTAACAAAGTTACTGTATAAGTAATTATTTGTAACACAATGAAAGATCATAACAGACGTGTTTAAATTATTTGTTTTTTTAAGGTCATATATTTCAACATTTTCACACAATATCGCTTAAATAAATTCTCATATTCACAACAATAGAAAAAAATAATGATTTATCTGTTTGTTTCCATCAATATGTTTTCGTGGAACTACACTGCTATATTTTAGCTTCATATGAAACAAAAATAGCTCAAAATTCGTTAATCAAAATATCGTATCGATTAAAGATTTGTGATTTCTACTTGCAGGCATCTATTTTAGTGCTTTCATTTACGTGCATAAAATAAAATTTAATAAAAAAATCATTAAAGTGTACTAAAATACGATAAAACAATCACCGCGTTCTTTTTTCAGAAAGTATAATTTTATACAATATTATACAGTCCCCGACAATATTTTTGGCTGCTCTGAATGAATATAACAATAAGTTCGGGCTTGCACAAAATATCGCCAAGAGTTTAATATAAAACAAGGTTCAAATATTATTATAGGAATCTGAAATTGATAATTAATTTATCCTAAGTTCACATCTTATACGTCATATTCAGAGCGGTCAAAAAGCTTCGCGAGGACTGTACGTTGGTATATTCGAGATTGTCAAAGGCCAACACCATTTGAGTAATCAGCCTGAAAGGTGAAGTGCTTGTTCATGAAGAATGGTTTTATGTTATCCATTTTATTATAACTCGTCTCCAGATATCGTTGCAACACATCAACTTCTTTACTATTTATTCATCCAATCGTCATGAAAATTATAATATTAATAATAGTAATTTATTGTGCAAAAAGTTTTACATAAATTATTTACAAAATTAAAATTAATACATGTAGATATTCAAACATGGATAATACTTATACACTTGGCTATAACTCAGCTATTCATTGCAATATATAAAAATAGCATCAAATAATAATAAAAACACGTGCAAAGCCACGAGCACAGCTAATATAAGATGTGATTTAAAAGGTATACTACCTTTTCTACTTTTAAAATAAACAAGACATTGTTCACATTGGAACAATGGGGAAGGATTCATTTGCTGTATGACGTGTTGCTTGTATTTATGCCTGTACCAATGCGTTCGACTTTGAAGTATTTCACCGCATAGTTTACAAATGACGCTGCCATCGTCCCTTATCATATACTCTAATAGTTCATTTCTCGCTTTAGGTGCTTCTTGTTCTTTGTTATCGGTAGAGTCAAATTTAGGTAGCATTTCATCTGCACTGTTTTCCATTAGGAAGTGTACTCCAGTGTCTGTTGCTTCCACTTCGATGTTGTCGAATGTTTGTGTTTCAGCATTGTATTTTGCTGAATTATCTGCAGCCGAAGAGTCTACCATAACTTCCACTGTTATTATAGGCGTGTTATTATCAACGTACTCGTCGTACATGTGATGATAGTCTGAAATAAAGATTGATTATATCGAAATTAGGTATTATTCAGCTAAACGATAATATGAATAGACATAGAATAATAGATGCATGGTTGAGTATCGGCGAAGCACAGAGTAGATACTTTATTTGTGCTTAGCGTGCTTATATTTGAAGTCTGTCTCGGAATTACTCAGAAAACACATGACTTGCAGTCTCCGCTAAACTTTTTTGTTTCTCGAACTGACTACGCTACTGCCCTAGCAAGGCCTTAACAGCTTCAACGGACTACTAAGGCGAGCGCTTAAGGCCCTCAGCCGATGTTATTTTGACTTGCGCCGACCTTTTTGGCCGCTCTGTATATGGTTGCCCGGAATACAAACTTAGGTATAGATACGTTTTATACTATGTACATAATATCAAAACAGAGTTTTTGGCGGGATTTTGGAAATGTCATGTAGTGGGTTTTATATTTATATAAACTTATGTTATTTGGCTCTATATTTTGTAATATTGATAGTGTTTTACGTAGTTTGGTTATTATGGACAAGTGAAGTAGATGGGAAAAATACCACAGAGTATGTATTCTGACTTGCCACAGAACTCTCTGCAAAGTTCTAACAACGCGGCCACCATCTTGTTAGTTCATTTAAATGATCGCAAGAAACTTGTAATATATAATACCTACTCGAAAATGTCAGTAATAATGTACTAGAAGATTTGTTGCCAAAAATATAATAAAATAAACAAATAGATATCGAAACAACTAAAAGACAAATAAATATCAATTTTAGACTCCTAGAATATTTTATCTTTGTTTTGCATTAAAGTCTTCACCATATTACGCGCAAGCCATATTCAGAGCGGCCATGAAGATTGATTAGGACTGTAATTTCATATCACACACAAATGTCACACTAATCATTACATAGTATAATACAAAGTCCCCGACCGCGTCGGTCTGTCTGTCTGTTCGCGATAATCTCAAAGACTACTGAAAGCATTTTCATGCGGTTTCCACCAGTGGATAAATTGATTCATGAGGAACGTTTTGGTGTATAATTTGCCAAGGATTTTTTTTATAATCAGGGCGGGACAACGTCTGCCGGGCCCGCTATTATATCATATGACCTGTTGTATGTTTACTAGGTAACATGTAGGTAAGCAGTAACGAATAGTAGGTACAAATGGTAAATTGTGAGATAATATTGTCAGTTCTTTTTAATTTGATATATTAACAAAGGATTTTCTAGTATCGATAAAACTAGCACTTACTGGATTATCAACTTATAAATATTTCCAACGATAGGAAATGTGTCTGTAAATGAGCTTACTTAAAATTGTAGTTTCATTTTAGGTTGTAAGGTTTTAAAAATATATTCAGTTACCTAAATATTAATTTTAAATGATATTAGGTATGAAATTGCCGTTTTGTATGAAAAAATTTAAACAATTTTTTTTAATGTATTTTTTATTTGTATTAATCTAAGTAATCACCCATGTAATCAATGCATCTTTGCCAACGCAGTAGCAGTTTATTGATGCCCTCCTTAAAGAAATCAGCTGGACGGGAGGCAACAAATTCTTTAAAATTTTGTACCGTCTCTCGGGTATTGAATTTTTTTCCCGCCAAGGAGTTATCCAAATTCTGGAAAAAGTAGTAGTCTGTATGCGCAAGGTCTGGTGAGTAGGGAGGATGACGAAGAACTTCCAACTCCAGTTTTTGCAACTTGAAGACCGTCTGATGTGCAGTATGAGGTCGCGTGTTGTCGTGCAGGAGCAGCGAAGACGAGCGATTGACCAATGCTGGTTGGAGATGTGCCAGCTTCTCCATCATTGTGTTCAGTTCTTCACAGTACACATCTGCAGTAATGCTCACCCCGTTTGGTAAGAAGCTGTGATGAATCACACCGGCGCTAGACCACCAAACAGTGACCATCACTTTTCTAGGGGTAAGTTTTCGTTTAGGGCATTGTTTAGGTGCTGAACCAGGATCCAACCAACTTGCTGAGCGCTTGCGGTTATCAAACAGAATCCATTTTTCATCGCAGGTAACAATGCGGTTCAAAATTCCTTCATTTGTGTGTCTGTTGAGCAGTGCAAGGCACGTCTCGACGCGTACTTCGCGCTGGCGATCATTGAGTTCGTGGGGCACCCATTTGTCAAGCTTTTTTACCTTGCCAATTTGACGTAAATTGACCAATATTGTTTTGACGCTAACGTCGAAAGCTGCTGCTAATTCAGCCGTAGATTATGTGTCACCAGCTTTCACAATCGCTTTTAATTCGTCATTGTCGACCAAAGTCTTCGGACGACCGCGAGGTTCATTTTTCAGGTCGAAATTCCGAGAATGGAAACGAGCAAACCAATAACAGGTGGTGCGTTGGTTTGTAGAGTTAGCTCCGTAAACGTTGTTGATGTTGCGTGCCGCTTTGCTGCCACGACGGTACTCATATTCCATAATTACTAGAATTTTTAACGTATCCATGATGACATAAAAGATTGAAATGCGATGAAAATGTAACACTAATCAATAAACAAATGACTACTTTTGGAAAAAAAAATCCATATTTTTAAAATAAACTTAATTTGAAATTAGAATTCTTAGCCAAACAAAAATTATTTCGGTTTGAAATGGCCAGTGCTGCAGATCAGCAATTTGATAGGTAAAGACCTATTAGTAACATATTTTTCTGCACTTATTACATTATACATACATAATATACATTGTAATCTAATGAACGAATTTGACTTGTGAAAATAAAATAAAACGAATATGTTATATTTCGAGAATTATACATATTAATAATTATAGATAGAGAATTATAGAAACACATTTTATTATTTAGCGATCCGCCTCAGCTTCGCACGGGTGTCATCTAGATACTAATATGGGACAGTTTGGAGTAATAAGATATACAATTGCGTAGTATATTAATTTGTTATGCCTCGTAAGGTTTAGCCAGCGTTTGCGATTTAAGCGCACAAAAATATGTTTGTTACGAAATCACATTACAAATCTTTGTATTTTTCGGCTTTTCTGTACGAGGATATGTATGTATTATCAATATAAACCTTCCTCTTGAATCTCTGCCTCTGAATCTATTGTTGAATCTGACCTGTCTTGAAATCCGTTGAACAGTTTAAAAGACCTAAGCGAACAGACAGCGGAAGCGACTTCATTTTATACTATATAATGATGAGAAGAATAGCATATTTTTATTTAATGTATGTATTTTTTTTAATGTATGTTAATCGATATCTCCGTCAATTACGAACCGATTTTAATGATTCTTTTTTTATTTGAATTGGTTATATGAAGAAGTGTTCCAATATAAATTTGAAGAAAATATTCAACCCCTAAGGGGGTGAAATATCGTTTATTTGATTTTCACCCACTTCGTCTCTACGTATTTTAATGAAATTGGAACCGATTTATTATACCCATTAGAAACCAGATATATTTATGGACACTAAAAATGGAGAAATAAAAAAAAATAAACCGCCCTCGATGTGAAAAACTAATAAGGGACTAAAAAGCGAAAAACAACTGAATGATTGAATAATAAAATATTGATATTCGCGCTACCTAATAATATATTTGATGTCGATGCCAACCTTAATTCGTTTTGCAACTTTGAGGGCGGTTTTTTTTTGTAAATTTTTTTTTTTATACTTAATACTAGCAACCCGCCCCGCCTTTGTATGGATATAATGTACTAATGTGACGTCATAAGTATCTAAAAGATTTTGGTCTAGCTTTTGAGGTTTATGTGAACAGTTCAAAAATAAACAGAAGCTATCTAAGAATTTTCACATGAACCATTTTTTTTTCGCGTAATTTTATTCCTGTTATCTTCTACACTAAATGTCCAACGTAATTAAAACATTTAATTGTATATAGACAAATACAGTGTAAACCCTATTATAACGAACTGCAAACCGAGCATTTGTTTGCGTTATAAAGAGATTTCATTATACTGGGGTTAGAGAAAAAATAAATGTTTTTTTGGTAAACAAACCATATTGAAATAATTTGTTTTACATAAAGTTTTTCGTTATAACGAACGATGTTAAAGAGTTTATACTGTATATTATTTAAAATAGCACCTATTATTTTTTAATAACATGTAAAAGATAAAAATGATTACTGTGTGATGTATAACCATCGTGAACCTTTTTCTAAACATCTTTGAGATTAATTCTATACTACGTTATTTTTATGTATCTCATAAAGTAATAACTAACGTTTTCAATTTAAGCATCTGATAACCCCGAATGTACGATTTTTTCGTACCGGGGCAAAATTTAATAGAGGCGCCCCTCTCCCCAGCGTTTGAAACAAATTACTTAAAAAAAACACACTATTTCAGTAAAAAAACGTCAGTTAATAAATCTAAAATCGGCATTTCGAATTGACAAATACACTGGTGTACAAGTTCATTTGCGGTGTGGGTCAGTGTGGCACCTTTTTCTTACAAGTCGACCGTGAGCCAACTAGGCTTCCGTATGTTAGGCGCTTTATGGACCAAGTTTTTATTTTTATTATATTATTTTTACACTCCCCGATACTGCCGCTCGGGTCAAAATCAAAATACTCTTTATTCATTTTAGGCCCTGAGAAGGCACTTATGTACGTCCAAGCTACCACCGGTTCGGAAAACAACCCAGTCATCGAGAAGAACCGGCAAGAAACTCGATCTGGTTTATCTTTTCATAATAACTAACATTTTTTTTTATTATTACAACATAATAGACACATAAAGCTACATTCGTTTTTAGTGGTTGCACAGAGAGAGGCGTCACTTCCAGACGTCGCTATCGTTCACATACTGATCCACCCTGTAATAACCTTTATGTATTAAGACCCGCTTGACATAACACTTGAACCTACTATCCGGCAAATCGGTAATGTGTTTTGGGACTTTGTTATAAAATCTAACACTATTACCTAAAAAACTGTTACTGGTCTTAGTAAGCCTGGAACATGGAGTGACCAGTTTGTTATGGTTTCTGGTATTTACATTATGTCGGTCTTTTACTAAATCCAGATTATCTAAGTTTTTCCGGACGTACATCAAATTCTCAAGAATATATTGAGAGGGCAGAGTTAAAATCCGCTCCAGATCCTGTGCTGGCGTATGGAAACTCCTTCTAACCACTTTATTGGAATATCGCGATTTTCCTCTACTGCATATAAATGTAATTCTACACATTTATTATACACATAAACTTCCAGGAATAAAATTTGTAAATGACAATGAAAATCATAATAAAATCCTTTACGTAGTTAAGAAGAAATAAGATAACACACAGCAACTCTGTTTTATAATATTTAACAAAACATATTTGTTCATCAATTACGGCTGTACTGTTTATAATGAAGAAGATTGGCAGAGAAGTAGATTATTTCGTGGAAAACGAATAAGTCCTTATTTTCATCCCACCTCTCGCTCCGACACGCTGTTACCTACTTAGGAAATATTAAAAAGGATGTCAGATAAATTACAAAAAGGTTTCTTTTTTTCAAATTTATTTTTAGTGTACATATTATTATCTTCACAATAATTATTCAATACGTTGGTAAGATTCTTCCATTAACATACAACTAATGTAATCTTTATTACAATAAAAATAAACATTTGTATCGTTTCATCAATTTATTGTTAAAGCTTTGATGTTTATATGACGATATATTCAAATATGTATTAATTACCAATACTTTGACTGCCACGTTGGTCATATATGACCGCGATATCTCTTGAGACGCTGCGGTGCTGTGCAGTGGTCATTGGTGAACAGAGCGCTAATCTTTTTACAATTGCAAAAAATCCTCTGTGGTGTCCTAAAAGAAATATGTCATTACGACGTAGCAGTCAAAGTGTTAAGTAATTTACCAATTTTGTTAATATTGTGATATACTACATAAACTATCAAATATCTAACTGTCTTATACTTCTATTATATTAGTAATTGAAAATTTAATTTGATATATGGCCAAATGTGTGTATAGTCTAATGATCTATACGTTGTATGTATTGCAATTAACTTGAAATATATTATTTTTATTGGAAAAAAAAAGTATATAACTTCTGCTATACAGACTTTATTATCAATACTCAGATATACTACGAACTATTATATAACTATAAACAGAAGTTCACCTATATATTTATCAAACGTAATCATCATTGCAAGTAGAAAATCAGACGCTATCAAATAGAATATTAAATGAAAAATAAACAGAACTCGCTTATAATGATTGCACATAAAACGAACTTAAAAGTGTAGAAATTATAACGAACATTTTGTAATCATATTAATTGCCACTTCTAGTACTGTATAGTATTTAAAAAACAATAATGAAAATATAGTCCGCGTCAAACTTTTTAACCGCTCTGAAGTAGATGCGCAATACACAAATTTAAGTAAGTATCAGAGGGACGCAGATAAGGTGAAAAGGTGCGTCCTTTTCTCGCTTTCTCGGTCGCCCGCATGCTTACCTCGCCTCCTATTACACCAACGTTGACACATGTGTCCTGTCATTAATAGTTGCAGTACAGTCGCATTCAGAATAGTTTTGTTGTTGTCAATTACATGTTATAGCTATTTTCGTTGTTTTCATTTTCTTGTTTATATTTATTATCATTAGAAGACCTATCCACTTCGAAAAATGAGGTTTCTATGGAAGCCGTTGTTTATTACAAATTATTTATTTATTACGAATGTATTTTATTTACAATAACGGTATTTGTACAGTATATGCACAGTATATGCTACATGATATGTACCACAGACTGAATCAAATACTGCATTACTGAATGATCCCCATCATTCAATTAAAGTAAGCGACCACCAAAACTGACCAACCAGGTGATTAAATATTGTTTGGATTTAATTATAGCTGACAAATATATGATGTGGCGAACTATTAACATTCTAGCTTTGTCTATCACTTTATTATTCAGCTAATAGCTTTGCAAATATTCTATATGCCTGTATATCTCGTATGTATATGGATACCTGCTCAATTCATATAAACACGTTTTCGTAAACGAGATGGCAAACCGTTTACAAGACGACAAAATCGAGATCAAACTTTTATTTCACATAAGAAATCTTCTGAAAGTAGCAACGTGGTCGTTATACTGTTGCATTCTTACTCCTTAATGTAATATGTAAATATCTAATTCAGTCATAATTCTTTAAAACGTAATATATTGTACGAATAACATCGATACAGCTTAAAGATTAATGAATGTAAATGTTAAATTCCTATAATAATATTTTGAATTTGTTTTGTATTAACCTCTTGACTGTACTGTGCACAAGGTCGAACTTAAAGCTATATTCAGAGCGGCCAAAACCTATGACGCGGACTATAGTATTTTTTTTTTTATGAACTTGGAATCGATAATCATCAACTAATCATAATAGCATGTAAATAGAAGATTATTGTAACTATGTCAATATATTTTTTAATATTTCGACGCTTCATATATAATAAATGCACGAAACTTAATAATTTTATGACAATGAAACTCGAAAGAATCCGTCTTCTAAAATTTATATAATATAATTTCTGATTTATAGAATACCAGTAAAAACAAAATTTTATTTTTACATAATACAAAGGTCGTATGTCACGTTTATGTGAATATGATAGACACGTGTACTGTATGCGATGTTAAATTGAGGTCACGCGTTTATTGCCATATTTTATTATATTTTAAACCTAAGTGTAACCTCCTCCGAGTGCATACCGTTATGTTATAATAACATTAAAAAATACCAACACTATAATAGGCACAATTAAAACGAGTTTAGTCCGTTACGATTCGATACATAATAAATGACCTCTATACAATATCATTTGAAATGTTTTTTTTAGTTAACGCTGCCTTGCAGCTTGTGTTAGAAAGGTAAAGAATTATAATAAATCAACAATGAACATCATCGCCAACTTAGTTAGCACTAATATCACAAAATAAAATACTACAAAAAAAAAGATAAAAGAAAATAATAACACTTCACCGCTTTATATCAAGATAGACAGAGAAAGAGATAATAGAAATTATTAAAAAAAAAACACATCGAATGTAATAGAGAAGAAAAAAGGATCATTAGAAAAAGGATATCATTATTCTGAAAACAATTATACATCTAAGCATGTGATTTGCTTTTTAGTTTGTGCGATTGACTGGCGCTGACGTGTTTACTTAATTCAAAATCACACTGTTATTATTGTTAATACCTTGTTGGCGACTACGATATTTTTTTTATTTAAGTAATACAACTTAATATTATATACAAGAACGTGACCTAACGAATAAAAACTTATATGAAACTTAACATAATCTATCTCATAAAGTTGTGCGCTAAATTTTTTAAAATACAAAAACGCAATTTATAAAACTTACATAATCTTTTAAGTAGATTATATATGTATACATATAAATGTTAGAACTATGTTATAGTTATTATTTAATTAATAACTTGCCCTTATGTTATACTCTTTCAAACGTGAACTTAAAATAAACAAAATATGAAGATTAGTAACTATAATTCTGAAACTGAACTTAAGAATGATCAGTGTGATCCTTCAAGTTAAAAGTTTCAGTAAAAACGAACCAATGTAATATAAACTATGTTTATAATATTGTCTGTAAGATTAATTAATCAGGTTCTCTTACAAATAATATGGTACAAGACAAAATACCTAATAAACATTCCAGAGAATCTACCGATAACTTACTTTCTCTATGGACTATAACAGTTATACTTCAATAATTAATTATACTATGGTGTTATTTTACAATAATTACTGTGATCATTAATTCTGCTGTTGGTTATTCCCCATTTGTATCATTTTGCAATTTATAACAATGACACGACAGTGCAATAAATATTCGTTGTTTGTATCGTGACTTTAAGTGTGAGGAAGGTGAAGTGCTCTCTCTTTCATACTTATTGTTTATTGCGTAACTTTTTTTTTCACTGTCAGTAATAATAACGGATAATATATAATTAACAGTAAAATAATGATATGTATAGACGGCTCCGTCGTCACATGTTCGAGGTCGTCCGAGAGCACCGCGCGCTCCGACCTACGCGACGATGTGCTCCTCCCGCGCGCCCCCGCCAGCTCCAGCTCCGCCGTCGAACAGGCGCGTAAACAAAGGCCCTTCTCAGGGCCAGCCTGTCACAGAATTTCAATCGTCACCGACCTTCGCTACGCCAATTGACACCGCCGCCTCTTGAATAACTTCGCCTATGGAACACCGCACCTCCGTGCCTGCACCTCAGCCGTCGACCTCGGGTGTGCAACAGAGGCCGTCCGGCAGACCGTACCCCTCGACAGAAGCGTACGAGAGTGATATTCTCACTCTCGCCCAACTGATTACAGTTGGGGCTCTGTCGGAGGGTATGTGCCGTTGGATGGCGCTGTATCTGCGCATCTCGGAGGCCACAACCGAGGGCAACCTGCCTTCCGCGGTAGACGCGGCGGCACTACTCCCACGGTTGGAAGAAAAGTTGGGACGCGGACCCAACGTTCGCGGCTACGGAGGAGGATTTATATTTATCCTCGAAGACGCCGAAGAGTATAGGATTACCATGGACTTCCTGACGAAGCAAGAGGGGGCGAAGTGGTTCACATACTCCCCCCCTCCCAACAATGCCTCAAGGGTCGCCGTACGCGGCCTCCCACAGAAGACAGACCCCGAGATAATTCTGGAGGCCCTACGAGAGAAGGGATTCGCATACGCCCGAGAGATAAACGGACGTCGAGGCAGACCCGGGTGCGTCTTTTTCGTCGTCCTGAAGCGATCGTCCGGCCTGACGCCCGCAATTTATGACGTCACTAAGATAGCGAGTCTACCGATTCGAATCGAAGCCTGGAGGGGGGAGCGCCGGCTCGCGCAGTGTTTCCGCTGCCAGCAATTCAGGCATTCCTCGCTCCAATGCCACCGAGATGTAGCCAGTGTGCGGTGCGGGGGGCCTCACCCCGCCCGACAATGCGACCGCCCCAGAGAGGAGCCGGCGACCTGCGCCAACTGCGGGGGTGCTCACTCCGCAAACAACAAGGCCCGCTGCCCGGTATTCAAACGGGAATTGAGGAACCGCCGGGCCGGCACCCTTCCACGAACCGGCAACGAGCGACGACGCGAAGTCCGACAAGAAGATGTCAGACAGGCCCCAAAGGAGGTCGAGGAGACGGCGGCGGCGAGCCTTATGGCCCCCGCCAACCCTCCCCCCTCCCCTAAGGGACCCAAGAGCAGCAGACGCAACAGAAAAGCAAGAGCGAAAGTGCGAGTAGACGCCGCCGAGAACGTACTCAATGAGTTCGAGACCAGGCTGGCCGCCCTGGTCAAGGAAGGCGATCAGAAGCTAATGACAGCCTCCCCGGAAGAAGCCGAAAACGTCTCGTGCACCGGCAGCGTCCGCACCCGCGACTGGCGCGCCCCAGCCTTATGGCCCCCGCCAACCCTCCCCCGTCCCCTAAGGGACCCAAGAGCAGCAGACGCAACAGAAAAGCAAGAGCGATCAGAAGATCAGAAACATCAAGGCGGAGTACAGGGAACGAGGGAAGGACGCAAAACGCGATTTTCTCCGAAAAACAAAGATGCTAAGCATCGCGACTACACCACAGGCACCATAGAGGACGAGACACACCCGGATTGACATAGCGCGCGTGCGTGCGAATCACGGAAAAAGAAGACACCCCCGTCGAAACGGGGGGTGAGCGAAACTACCGCCAGAGGGGTTACCCTGACGCGGTCCCCCCGCACGCCCCTACCGGGGCGCGCGAGAAGAAACCAGCTGATGATATGTATTAGATTACATTATTTCTTGTAAAAATTATCATAGGACTAATTTTTTAATGATTTTATGAGGATTAGAGAAAGGTTAATTCGCAAGTTATTTTTTTCCCGTATTGCAATAAAATATATTCCATATTACTACATATTCTAAAACAAAGTACTCTGTCACGTCTGTCTGTCTGTTCGCGATAAACTCAAAAACTGCTGAACGGATTTTCACCAGTAGATAAAGTGATTCATGAGGAAGGTTCAGGTATATAATTTGTCAAGATTTTTTTTAATATATAAAAGACGTAACAAGACCAATATTATTTGGTGTTTTTGCACAGTAATAGTACATTACCTAATGAAGTTCTCGGTAGATTCATTAATTGATTATACTAATAAAGAAAACTTGGAAATTGATATTATCGTATATAACATTACAACAAGTATTATTTCTCTTATCAATGGAAGAACTGCGAATTCGTTTTATGTTATATATACATAGGATCTCTTCTATTCACTAATTACCCTAAATATGAATGAATATTGGAAACTTTAACATTATCTCGCAAAACGATTATTCTGTGCTATGGCACTATTAATAATATGTATAATATAACTGTTACGTTTACTATCAACTCTCTTCTAATAAAATTTATAAAGGTACACATACTATATAATCTGTATAGTTATTTATAATCGTAAAATATTTATTTTAATCTACTATTTAAAGTCTTTAATAAGGATAGAAGTATAAAAATTAACATTTAATAATAATAAGACACGTATATATTCGCTTAATCCAGTGTCGATAGGAATCGGACGACTTATTTACGAACGGAAATTCTCTATTTAACTGCCGGATAATATATGATATGGTAGCATTATGATTTCAGTATAGAAAAGTTATAAGTTAATACAGTCTTTGGTTGGTGTGTCGCGGTCCATCGAATAACTACACATATATTTGCATTTGAATAGAAAATTGATAATCATTTTAATAAAATTCTCTATGCAATTATATTAATAAAAACTGTAATTACTGGAAGGCACATCTCAGACTTGTTAAGCACCCGTTAATTCTAATTTCATTTATGTATAAAAACGTTAAATTTCTAACGCAGCAACTGGCCTCGTCTATTATATATATGTTATTGTCTAATATTCGCACAACCATCAATTTTTTTAAACAAGTTAACTTTATGAGCTTTATGTAACAACTTTTTTCTTTTATATTAAATGCATAACATTATTATTGGAAATATACATGTAATATAAAAACTTCAAAACGTATCTTTCTATACTCCAAAAATATGTTAATTATTATAACAATGATACCAATACTAAATATAATCTAGCAGAAAAAACGTTAATCTTGGACGTTACTAAAAGGCACTGTTGTCACATCGCTGATTCATCTTCCGCCCAAATATAACCTAGGATTTCCCTAAAATTCAAATCCAAGAAATAAAACCCCCTATCGTGTGCCCTTTTTATGAATAGGTGTTTTTTTTAAATCTATGTGTAACATTTTTCCGAAAACTTTTTTCTCTCCACACAACGCATAACCAATCTTACATTCATAATCACCTATCTGCCCATACAAAACTCCCGGAGTTTCTCTGCATAATATTTTTAAATCTACAAATCCCCCCTGAAAATTGTATCTCTATAAAGCCTTACAAATTTCCCGAATTTAGGGAGAAAAATCCCTGATCTGACAACAGTGCTAAAAGGCACTTTAAAATACGCTTATAAAAATGTTCTATGTATTAATATGGAATTAATAGCATTTGTTACTATGAATAACGCTTTAGGTTATTCAAATTTGTGCTGGATCAGGCGATGAGTGTGTGGGAGTCGACCCGTGAGGCGACACAGAACCCATAGGTTCCAACTTAATTCCTGGTGGCAACTGTCCCTCTATGCCTGGTAACATAAAAAACGTGTTCGGTGGATACACACAGTCCTTGGGCACGTAGCAATCGTGAGTTGTCTTCATATGGTTCTTCATTTTGTCAGGTCTCGAGAACTCCTTGCAGCATACGGGACATGGGAATACTTTCCTCTGCTGACCCTCGTGGTACAGGAAAGCGTGCCTCTGAAATGAATATTTGTTCTTGAAAGTTTTTTGAATGTTCTCCTTGGCACACTCGGTGCATTGGTAGACGCCTTCGTTAACTGAAGCATATCGGAAGAGACATTTCTGTCAGTTGTTCAGCTGGATCATTTGAGGCGGAATTCGCTCGTCTTCTTATCCGCCTCCTCGCAGACGGCCTTTGCATTTGCGCGCTGCCTGGTTGTAACGTATTGTTGTTTATCGAATCATTCTGATATTCATTGGACGTTGACGCTTGCGTTGCGGGGTTCACGCGTATCTTCCCTTGGCTATCGCGTGACGGTGACTGTGTATATTTGATATCTTTATTTTCTGAATCAGGTGTGCCGCGTCCTGAAATCATAGAAATGATTCATTCGATCAATATTGGCATCAATAACAAAACCATTTATGTCGCAGAGTTGACAATACCACAATCCATCAAATGGAGGTACAGTGAGTTTGTGTTTCTTTTGAATATTGTTAGACAATGCTGATATAATTTAGGTAATGCAATATTAAGTTAATATTTAAACTGACATTTATTTATATTAAGATTGAAGTATTGTCTAGCTGAAGTATTAATAACTCGTTTAACATTACGTGTACATTTATTTTATCTACAGGTCGATCGCTAATTAAGCTAACACTATTTAGCTATGTGCCTGAAAAAAAAACGTATAAAAATAAAAACAAACAAAGAAAATATAATTAACCTTTATTTGTTCAAAAAATGATGAAATTAATTACACCATGATTAAAAACGAAAACCACGAATGATGGTACTAATCCATGAACGGGATTGGAGTGAATCATATGAAATAAGTACTTTAATTAAACATTTCTATAGAGTATGTATGTAAGTAGGTATATTGCACAAATAAAAAGTCTTCTTTCCTCGTCGCCATTATCATAACACGCAACCCCGTCCATGTAATAGAACGAAAATAAAACAATTAAAAACTAGAAAAAGAAATAATATCAATTTTGGAAAATATTACCTATAAGACATTATAATAAACAAAATTTTAATCATCAGTCCTATAATTAAAATCGATTTAGCAAAGTAAATTTCTGAAATATCTATTTAGCATTTCCAATAATCGTCAACCACAACTATTTGCAGCAAAAGTCAAACTTCTTAAACTATTTAAAATTATAATAATCCATAAATAATTAATTAAATAATAAATTAAAAATAACAACAAAAAAGATAGATTTCACTATGACATAATAGGACTCAAGTGTTTGTATTTGGAACTGTTTCGGCAAGTTCAGCAGTTGAAGGTACATATAAAATATAAAAAAATAACATTTCAGTAATGTACATAACTTAGCTCTTAAGATCACATAAGGTGGGTTTATAGAAAGACAATCAGAACTGCATTAAATAGATTGTATACATCAATACAGAACGAACAAATAAATTACATTTTCTGCCAGCAAATACATCATAGGACAATAGACAAACAAGCCGAAAAATCTAAGATGGAATAAATAAAAAAAGGAACAATCAATTAGCCTCATTATTTGATGTTTGGAGATAATTAAATACATTATTCAAATATAAATAAAAAAGCAAAAATTTGTACTGGACCAAAAATACTTTTTTTTTAACTATTTTTAGAGCGTGAATTTGAGCAACACAGAAAGCATATAACGTACTCTAGTTCTAACCACACCATCTACAAAATGTGAGAGTAATATAGGATAACGTACCTGATCAGTCCTCTCTCCGTGACTATTAATCATTTCTACAGTATAGAAATTCACTCCACTGTTAACAACACTATATTATGTCTATATTATTTATAAATAACTTAACTTTTAATCTACTCTTTACTAATAACCCGTGTTGTTACTTTGCTACTATTAAATATAAAATGTATACCATGAAATCGTTAACGTTCGTTGTTACTATAAAATCACTGATGACAGAGCACCGCCGCCATCTTCCTTCAAGCTATAACGAATGGCAAGACATATGTTTCACAATATAAATATATCCCCATATTGCAGGTATGACATAACAAAAAACAAATACAATAAGTAAGTACGTAGTAAAGAACTTTAACAAGAAATATGTATCAAAATAAAATAAGTCTATATCAACAATCAATGATATACAAAAACCCAAGATGCACACTTAACGTCTCACGGCCGGCACACAAAAATGAGTGCATAATTTTGGATTACGCAGTCATTTTAAACAGTCTCGCGTCCTTGTAAAAACAAATTTAAATCATTCAGGCAAGGTTAAATTTGCAATATCATAAGTTTATGGTATAAGTATAACCACGTATATATATATTCGGGAGCTTTTGAGGCCGGTTTTAAGCGATACTGTTATTCCAGACAGTGTGTGTTGGGTTTTTATATGTCAATGTCAACGATACAATAAACGAAAATAAAAGTAGGGTAAAAAAATCTTAATTGACAACCATGAAAAGAATAAGTTAAAAATATTAATTGAAAATTTGAGATAATTTAATGTAACTTTTATTTCTCTTTAAAGTTTCTAAAAATAGTAATTAACACCTTATTGTATACCTTTGTATTTATCTGTTAACAAATATGTAACGCTAATCTTGTGTAACTTTCAACTCTAAAGTCCATCTAAATATTACTCTTTGCATTTTCTAAATATTTCTATGTGCGTATTTAAAAAAAAAACAATATAGAACTGAATGACATTTAGCTAATTTAATATAACAATCCTATAAAGCAGTTGTTCTCAAAGTTTCGGCCATCTTTTTAATTGCCACTGAATTTTAACTTGAATGAAGAATCACACAAAATACTAAATAAAAATTATCAATTTAATTTAATGATTACATGTTGAAACCGATATTTCATGAAACTCAAATTTCACATTGTTCAACGGAATGAACATTTGAGAACTACTGCTATATACGACTGTGCACATTTTTAGTACCAGAAAACTATTGAAAGCAAATTAATACCTGATATTAGTTTTTTTAACTTGAACGCTGTATAATAAAATCTGTGTATTTTTAACAATCTATGTATATAGTTTTGCAACTAATAGTGATTCTTTTTAAAAATATCTTCTTCATAATCCCAACGGTAAATAGTTCTACTTAAGGAAACTATGTATTTTTGAACATTTCTGCGAAATCTTGAAAATCTAATGTTCTTTTGCAGAGCAAAATATACTGAGATCTATTATTTAGTATTATTATTCAAAATAGTAAAGGAATCTGATCTGTTAATTAACTAGCTAAATTTAAGCTTTAAATATAATAGCTGCTATCCATTCAGAGTGTATTATTATAATTTCTCTAATTATATCATTGAAATGCAAATCTATGATTACTATAAAGTGTTTGACATAAATATAGCAAACACATTACCTTAATCTTACGTCACAGATAGACCGTGTATGTCGTCACATTTATATAATTATAATATATTTTATTTATATACCAGTTGACTGTTTAGACACTCGCAGTATTCTAGGATATAATGCTTCATGACCACATGTAAGATATAAAATAATAATATTAAAACAAATACTAATAAACAACCAAGAAAACCTAAGTTCATGTTTGTTCTAATACTTTCAAAAGTATAGTTACAAACGGGTAAATAAAATAATAAACCCTAAGTGCAATGACCGGTGCCAAAAGCTACAATGAGCGACCCGGAGTTAATAACTTTCGATAGTAAAACGGGCAATAGACCCTTTTATTTTGTTCCTGACGCTCCCACGTTCCCATTCAATCAAAGTGAAATCATCCGACGGTCATTGGCACTGTGCTTTAACATAGACGCGTAGAGGATTGTGTATAATTTTTGTATTTTTCTAGACAATTAGGTCAAATATTAAACACCTATTTTTTTAATTGATTTAGAACGAGAATCGAGTGCAGAGTGTCCTCCAGAGATATTGCTACTATCTAAACAGTCACCTGGTATATGATATTAAATTAAGGTCACGTGTTTACTCTGATACGCATCTATATTTCCAAAGAAGATACATAAAAACCGTAATTCCGAAAAAATCCATACCGATTGTTTTACGTAACCATTTTGTAAAATAACAATTTTATGGACATAACAATATGTCAGAATATATACAAATATATTTGATATATGTATATTGTTTAATGTAGGGACAATCCGTATTATGTCGCATTTCATGTGACAATTTCTTAAGTATAATTTAGCACCAATAATGATATAATTTAACAAATAATAAGTATTTTCTTAATAAGATAGTAAATATAATTTCATAACATAAATATAATATTAATATTGAATTCATTTGTTAAGAATTTACTATACTTCATAGTAATATATAGGTAGGTATATACTGTAAATATAAGAAAGATCTATTCTGAAAGAGAAAGGTAAACAATAATAGAACAGGTTAAGCTTAGGCACTGGCTAAATTGACTATAATAATTTAAGACATTTAGAAATAATAATAGCCTCACACTATTTAAGTATAAATTTGTCCCTTTAAGTACCTATCAGTGTCCAAGGTAAATTTTATATAAACATTATGAAAGGTAGGTACAATAAATTCGTTTTTTGTTTAATGATTTTAACAGTCTTAATAGTAATTATCAAGACTCGAACGCCTCGAATTTCTTTTTTTTAATTAGGGTCAATAACTTTTTAATTTCATTTTTCCCAATATCCGAACAAAATGGGAAACATGAGATGATAATTCTTAATTTTAATATATTTAAATTTAACTACATGGGCCTAAAGGTAATCTATATTACTAAGGAAGCTTCTTAAAGTAGATATTGTAAACGTCGAATAATGAAATAAATAATAATATATTCTTTGAAATTTCTTAATCCCTTATTAGTAAATAAATATTAAACTTATTATTTATTATACAAGTAAAGGCACACTAATAGGCAAGCGTTCCCTGGACCTACGTTTTAATTTGTTGGAAAAATTTGATATCAGAATTGACAACATAAATTCAAAAAACTTTTGAAAAAAAAAATTTTTGTTTCTTTTTTTAAAATGCATATTATAACAATTCGGATGTTTCGATATTTAGAACCGAAAACTGTGTTTTGCTATCGTTATGGAAGACTACATTTGCCTCTAAAATTTAACTAAATATTTTTTTAGATATAAAATTTTCTTATTTTAAACTTTTAAGGCATTCTTTTTTCATTCCTACCAAAATAGAATTTACAAATCATCTCATGATTCCAGTTATCATTAACTTCATTCAAAGCACCTTGCTAAGATCACTTTAACAACAAAGCCTTGTTGTATCATTTAAAATATGTACAATTTTAAATATGTCATAATATATATATTTTTTTAATATTTCAACAGATTTTGTTTTCTAATAACATGATGATAAAAATATACTAAGGTGTCGAAGTGATTAAAATACTAATTGACAAATGAAATTTACAAACGCATTTAGTGGAAGATCTTCTTATCTTTGTGTAAATGAGTATTATAATCACTTTTGAAATTTGCAATTTTTATTGTATTCTCTATATTGGATATAGAAATAGTGTGTTAATTGATAAAACTGAATACATATTATACATACACATTGTAACTATATACTTTTAGATTAAATGAAAATATATAAACTATTTCTGAACATTTCGGGAAACTACATAATTGATCAGGAACTGAATAATTTAACAACGTCTACGTTACCATTGTCTATGGTGTTACTAATTTTAAAACCTATTTACCATATTAAAATTGCCTCTTTAACTATTATTAACATCTTTGTGTATTCTGTATATAAGTATATGATTAACATAACATATACGACCAAATTATATTTCAACATTGATAAAATATTTTAAAATTAATCCTTAACAAAATCTACAAAGTAAAATCATAGCCAGCGTTGAGTTTTACTTCGGAGAAGTCAAATCATTTAAAACTAAGATCACTAAAAAGGCAAGTAAAATGAAAATGCATATCGACCACTACAACTTACGCAATGGCATATTATTAAAGTCTTCACAGAGCAGCCTCTTTTGTAAAATACTCTTTACCCTATCATATGCAATAAATAGCACTGATCGCAATCGAATTTCAAAGACGATGCCATTGGTTTTTTTATCATTAACTACTATTAAAATCTTACACTAACTAATTCAGTTCAATGAGAATTGTATGTTATATTCAGCAAAAAGTAATTAAATAAACTAAAATTTGAATATACGATCACCATGAGTAGTTACTTTGTACCCTGAAAATTTTGTAAGTAATAAAATTAAGTAACAAGTAAGTGCAAAATAACAAGTAAATCATAGAAAATTTCATAAACCTCTTTGAAGTCAGCACTCTGAGAAACAAATGGAACAACATAAATAATAAATAGATAAATATTAACAACAAACGAAATTCATCGTTTACATTTAAAACGACATAAATACCAACAAACTTATTGATATATTCATGTATATTTTATTTAGAGCTCGATCCTTATTCAAACGCATAAGAGATATTGTAAATTAAATAATGTACATGTGAATAAGTTTTCTAAGCTTACTAATCAGATCTGATTATTTACTTAATAAAGATTTTGAGTACGACTGTCATTCGATAACTGACTATGATATTACAACTAAAAAACTGTAGATACATCATAAGCGCTTCTTAGCGCCTTGTTAAAACTTGGCTAGCTAGCAAACGTGATATCAGTAACCTGTCATCGTTAATGGAAGCATGACAATGCCCGTCAATCCGCCCGTATCTAAGCAACATGTAACTATTTCATTTTCACCACCGATATTGACAATATGCCATCTTACTTCCACTTTTTTATATAAAATATAATAGTGGCGTTACAATATTACTTTACGTATGTGTGCGTTACCGTGCCAATTGTTTTGTTAAAATAACATGTAGGTAACGTATCTACACCTTTTTACTTATAATATCATTGATAACGGAGAATTAAGACTCCTGCTTTGCCATTTGCTCATTGGCATTCGATTGATTTTTATGTATAATCTTTAAATGTGCGATCATGTTATCTTTCCGTGTAAATTCTTTGAAGCAAATGGGGCACGGGAACACCTTCACGTCTTTCTTGTGAGACGTGACGTAATGCCTACAGAAATTACTGATATGCGTATAAACTCTCGCGCATATTTTACATCTAAATACATTTTCCCCCTCTTTGATACAATAATCTCGCACGGATTCGTTCGTATCTTCGTGATAGTTACCAACACCGGGAATATTATTTTTCCTAATAGGCGATGGAAATATACGATGCTCCCAATTAGTTTGTGTTAAATCGGACATATCGCTGTTAGGCAGGTTAAGACTATTCTGCTCTAGTTCGGCAGCGAACAGTTGGCTAGCAAGAGCGGGCATAAGCACCGTTTCTGGTGGAAATTTGTCAAAGGTGTTCAACGCGGGGTTCAAATTTGATAAACCGGACAGCTGATTGAATAAGTTTCGTGCTCTAATCTTAGACATTTGGGGTATTATTTTTTTACTATTCTTTGGTTTTAAATTACGACCTAGTCGAGTTTTATCGTCTAAATCCTTGATTGGACCGTCTTGTGAATTGGAATTCTCGCGACTTTTATCAGGATTATATTTGTATTCAATCGGTTCGTTATAACCATCGTTTGCATCAGCAGCGGGCTCCTGTTTTATAGTTCCATTTTCGACAGACAATACGGGACCATTTGTTGGATAGGGTTGTGTTATATCCTCTTTTGCTGCTTTATCAGGATCTGAAATATTGAATTTCAGTTCTCATATTGGATACTACGTAAACGTAATCTTGTATTGAATTTGTATATTGTATTATCTGGAAATATTTCAGTACCCCTGATTTTCAATGAAGTTTATTTAGCTGAATACGTAGTTACCAAAATATTTCCAAATGCTTTATTACGAAGGAAAGCTATTGGGAATAAGCCTTGTTGTTTTCCCTTTCTCATGTATAATACTCAATTATTTTCGTATAAAGAAGTTAAATAGAAGGAAATTATTATTCAAACCATTAACCACACCGAATTCGCCCCTGGCCATTCCTCTAATAGCTCTCCCCAAAAGCAGAAAAGCAAGCAATAGTTAAAAATTGTTGATTTGTAGAAGAAATAAGCGTCTGTTACTCGTAAACGTCAAAAATAATTTCATATATATTCACTTACCCCTTTTGGATAAACTTTAAACATTATAAATAAGGTACATATTCGTAATACACTTCACTTTTTTCACTTACGAATTTCCTAACATCAAAGCTTATATCCCAGTAGCTTTTCCCTTATCATTTTTTTTGTCTGTTGTAAAATGTTAGGTCACCAGAAAGGAAGATTAATGTAGATATATTTACAAAAGGTAAGCAAGTACACCATTACATTTTCATAAAATTGAATTCGCGTCTCTATAATTCTTTTATAAATTCATGATATCAAGTATTTTTTATTCAAGTTGTTAATTGTTTTTTTTTGTGTCGTTCTTATAAAGTAAAAGACTACAAGTACAAAGTGTCTACTAAAAGCTGAAAATAAAGGAAACACATACCTGCTGACTCGGAGTCTTTGCCGGCCATAGGAGTTTCAGTAGACTGAGCGTCGTCGCCTTCATCTATAAGCAGAGCTTCGCCTGCTTCCTCGCCGCCTGACGTGCCACCGTCTTCCGCACTAAACCCATCCATTGACATTTTCACTTCCAACAACTCTGGGGATCCTCTGATAAGTTGATCGCCAGGTCTGTTGTGAGTAGCATGAGACGCAGACTCGGGAACATATTCTCCTGGTGGACTCGCTGCTGTGTTTAACGCGTCGCTCGAACTCCCACTAAGTTTCCTCGGCCGTCCACGTTTCCTTTTTGGTTGCATTAGAGCATTACCCAATAAGGGCATTAATAAATTCGGAGGAGCGCCTCCGCTTGGCATGCCAGATGCCGGTCGCTTCTGATGTACATATGGGTGTATTCTGTGAAGCTGCGGCGGAGGCGTGTGGGTTGACGCATTCGTATGTTGTTGTTGGATTAACGAATTAGTAAGCGCCGGAATATCGCACTTCTCTTCGTTAACTTCAGTGAGACCCTTTATCCTCAGGCTTTCAGCTACTTTAAGAAAAGCGGTCAGTCTCTCCTGATCGACGCTTACTTCACCTCTGTACATAAAATCTAATAAACTCTTCATATCCGAATAGGGTACGTCCTTTAATATAACGATAGGATGTTTCTCTTGATGATTGACAAATAAAGCCTGGAAGTAAGGGCTGCATGCTGACAGCACCATTTTGTGTGCTTTAAGGAGTTGCCCATCCACCGCCAACGTTACATCAGTAAACGTTTCCGCATGTAATAACTGATCGAACACTGACAACATATTCGACTGGTGGTTGTTCCACCTCAAACAGAATCTTTGGGTCGCCATTTTCACCTTTATTTTTCCGTATTTCAAAGATATGATTTTACCAGTCCAACATTAAAGTATAATAAACCAACAATAATTCAATGATGTATACATAAGTATTCTCTCTTGTTCCATGAACAATACAACAAAACTTCAACAATAGATAATGTTTACTTTTATAAAGTCATTTTCAATTTGTATGTTTCATAGTGTTTAGTGCAGTGTGTGACGGGTGCAGGAGGACCTGGAAAGAGACAATATTCTCGTTAATATACCTAATAATAATGACTTGATTAATATAGTTGATAGAATATACGTATAAAAAGAAAGTTGATCCGATCATCTGATTTCTATGCTTACGTGATGATCAGATATAATACAATGTATTAAAATTCACTATAGTGTTTGTTCGACACAAGTCTATCTACAGTGGCATACACGCGATATTATATGCTACTAATTGTTATAACATTGAATGGCTACAATATAAATATCTCTTCACTTTTTCCTATTTTTTAATGTAGAAACACAATGTTGATTAAACAATAGTGATCTTTCTTTTATAAATACTCTACTATTTCAAGCTTATATTTAACACTATGAAGATTAATAGTGATATTCTTCAGCTCATGCATTTTCTTACTCTTTTTTTAGTCCGGTGAAGCTGTTAAGGTCTTTATAGGCCAATGGCGTACTCACTTCGAAAAAAAAACTTTTTTTTACTTTACTTTTGACAACGTATCTTCTACAATATTACTGCCATTGTCGAGTAGGTCTTGGTAGGTAGAAGTGTCTTGTGATTATCTATGTTCAAACAAAATGGCGTCCCCCTTGTTAGAACTTTCGCGGGAGTTTACGTGGCAACTCAGAATTCATGCTCCGTAGTATGATTTTCCATCCACCTCACTCGTGCACAATAACCGAGCTATATTCCGTAAAATGCCACCATCATTACAAAATATGGATTCAAATAACACACGATTATGAAAAATATTTAAAGTCCCTACATAACAGACGAAGATCCCGCCAAAAACTCCCCTTTCTTACAGTTGTACCAGATTACTTAATATATATATAGATACCTATATATATATATATATATGAATTAATTTTAAATCCAAACTTTTTGAGATATTACGTAGGCCGTAATCAATGAATTCAGTGTCTCATATATATTTGTAGGAAAAGTTCGTAATGTAGACATTCGTATTAACTTCGAATAAGCACGTGGCATATATGCGATGACGAGAAAGGTTATCCATCTTATGATATGACAATGTCAACGGTGCAATCAAGAAAATACTACTCATATCGTTTTATCTCATAACATCATTGATGTTGTTTAAAAATATATTTTGTCTACACAGATTTTAAAATAACGTACATATTTATTTTCTACATTTTAACATACGTATCTATATTTCTAATACAATTATGGATGCTTGTTGAATTACTACCCCTTTCGCTAGTTATTTTATAACTTCTATGGAATCTTTGTGGTTTTTATGAAGTGGTTATAGGTTACAATTTCATCTTTTCTATCTTTTGGCTACACGGTCATTTATAGGTAGGTGCTTACTAACGTCCCAACAGTTGATTTAAGCTAGTGGTATTATATTTAGTGATTCATAAAATTTTAGAGTAGAGATATTTAGTATCTATATATATCTACATATAGTCTATATATAGTAATGTATAGACGGTGTTTGTTCTATCCTATAAGCAAAAATTGACTTTGACATTGACTTTTTGTATGAAACTTATCTTCACCAAATCAACGGTAATATTATAATGATTGATGTGCGCATAAAAAGTTTTAATTCTACTTATTATTTATTTATCTATATCTAGGTTACAAATAAAATTATAGTGTCCGTTATTTGTTCGGACTAATTAATCCCCAAAACGATGGAATCACTTTTGAGAATACGTTTATTGACTAATGAAGTCCGTTTAGATTATCACCTAAACTATCTCTATGATTTAGCATAAGGGCTAAGCGGTAATGAGAAACAGAGGTAAGTCAATATTGGTAGAAGTTGAATACTAGTAACAAAATTGCGATTAAAAACAAAAGACCACCCAGAATTAATCTACACAATACAGGTACACAACAATAAAATAATTTCAGAAGAACAGAGTCGGATCTTACGTACCGTGTACTAGTATAATAACAATATACAATACTGATCTACAACAAATCAATACACCGTCCTAAAATAACACATAGATGTAATTTAAATGCTATTTTAATCAGCGTATAAGCGTCCCAATGGTGATTAACATTTTTGAAAAATAACACGGACCAGAGAACTTGAAGAAAATTGTTTAGCAAACTGTATTCTTTTTAAAGTTACAGATCCGTCTGTATGTTTGTATAAACACGCATAACTGCTAAAGTAGTAAAAAAAACCCGTAAAGCATATCCTCGGGAGTAACTTAGTCTATGTTTCATTAATATCGTCCACTCTATCAAAAGTTATTGTAGTTTCAATGACGACGCGACTTAAGTACGAGGGAAAGTGGATAAGTAAATGGACATTCAAAAGATTTTATAAGTACTGTTTTTTTACATGAGGTATCACGCGGTCCGTGCGTACAGCAGTTGCAGGGCACAGCTATTATCCTATATAATTATTATTTAAAGAGGTAGAGTCCTCGCCAAACTTTTAGACCGCTCTGAAGATAGCACATCTTTGTGTACACAAATATATGTATAAATAGATACGTATTACATTGTATGTATAGCATCGAGACAACTTAAAGATAAACAAATGCCAACTGTAGATTCCTATAATAATATTTTAACTTTGTTTTGTAGTAGCTTCTGCTCGCGACTTCGTCCGCGTTGAATATTTACTTTGGGCTAACGCTAACACGCAGCGGAAGCACTCAAAACGAAACCAAACCCCGATTTTGAAACATTCTTCATTGGTGCTCCGCTCCTATTGGTCTTAGCGTGATGATATAGCATATAACCTTCTTCGATAAGTGACTTATCTAACACTGAAAGAATTTTCAAAGATAACTTTAACTGTTTTTAACATTAATATAGATTAAACTGTCGACCGTAGAAGTTACAGCTACATTCAGAGCGGTCAAAAAGATTGATGAGGACTGTACTTTAAGTGAGTGAAGCAATCGTACAAGTAAAAAGGTGTTAATTGCATTATTTCATTCTCAATCTTAATTATACTAAGATTTACCATTTGAAAAAGTACAATGTCCGTTTCCATCGACTTTCACTAAATATAAGAAACAGAATATATTTATTAGGGAGATTAAGTTTTCACCAATATCTAAACGACAATTAAAAGTAATTAAAATTCTAAAGGTGGATATTCGATTCCTTAGTTTTAAATGAAGTTTATATATATAAATTACTAGCGGGCCCGGCGGCTGTCCTGTCCTGACAATAAGAAAAACCTTGAGAAATTATATACCTAAACCTTCCTCATGAATCACTCTATTTAGTGGTGAAAATCCGTTCAGTAGTTTTTGAGTTTATCACGAACAGACAGACAGATAGACAGACATGACAGGGGACTTTTTTTTATACTATGTAATGATTTACGTTTCTTTCATAAGAAATATCTATACTAATATTATACAATATATAAAGCTGAAGAGTTTGTTTGCTTGAACGCCCTAATCTCAGGAACTACTACTCGTCCGATTTGAAAAATTATTTCAGTGTTAGATAGCTCATTTAATAGGAAGGCTATAGGCTATATCATCACACTAGGACTAATAGAAACGGAGTACCAATGAAGAATGTTTCAAAATCTTTTTTTTTTCCTTTTGAGAGCTTCCGCTGCATGTTAGGGTTAGCCCAAAGTAACTATTCCACGTGGGCGAAGTCGCGGGCAGAAGCTAGTAAGTACAACTTTAATTGAATATTTAAACGGCAAATTCTCTGTGTCGTAGCCCTGATTTAGGAAACACTTTAGCTTCAGGACCTACGCTTCAAGAATATGTTTAGGCAACGTTTTTCAACTATTGCTTCAACTTGCTTAATTTTAACACCAACTTTCGCGGTCGTTGTACTAGACTGTTCCATATTCCTTTCTATATAACGTTTCCTTTAATAATCCGATTGCGAACATGTGTCGCTCATATAATACTATCACTAATTGCGTCTCCTGCTGTGCCGATACTGACTTGGACATAATTCATCTTAGTCTGAGTAAATTTCGTCACATTGTCCATAAACACAGGTTTTCTCCTTAATATCATATATATTTTTAAGTTAGCATACTTTATAAGATTGTATGATTATATTTGTTAAGAATATATGTGCATGCATATAGTCTTGGATAATATAGCTGTCAAAAACAAAAAAAAACATTAATTGTAATTGTAAACATAGTTACTTATTATCTGTAATGTGTGCCTTGTAAATAAATAAAAAAAATAAAAATATGTATAAGACGAATTTTACCTTTTCAATAACTTTCAAGATATTATCACCGCGTTTATTTTTCATTTACAATTTAAAAAATCTCCATTGTTAAATGTATGAAGTCCTCTTGATATAATAAAAATATTTATTTGTACGATCTATCATCGTTTATAAGTTCAGTATATATTTTATTACACTGTCTGTCTTTGTATCCAAGTGTTTTAATTCCTAGCTAGATTGTTGTACATTACGTATCGATCGTTTAGTACAATGAAGTCGGTTAAAATGAATAAAATCAGGTTTTCTGTGATATTAAATACCCATAAACGTAGGAGGCAAGTTTCCAATTTATTTGTATAAGTGCAACACAATTTGCAATATATATTATAATTATTGTACCGGCCTGTACTCGCGTCTTCGCTCGTCATTCATTTTGAGTTTTTGTATTTTTTAACAAAAATTTTGTCAATACTATTGAACCCCTACAATGCTTGTCGAGTTTAAGTTATCTGTGTCGAATTCTATCATTACTGCTTAGACCACATGAAAAAGAGTAATAGCTAGTCTAGATAATACTCTTAAAAGATTTCTATTTACTAATAAAAGTTTCATCAAAATTGGTGCAACCATTTCGAAGCTTAGCTTGACAGAGATACATCAATTTCATTTATACAGAAGTGTAGTTTACTTGTCCGGACTAAGCTTATATATGGCTGAACCGATTTCGATGAGACTCTTACAAGTAGGTAGAGGATCTTTCATCATTATAGTTCTCGATGGAAGCTAAGTATTAATGATTACATTTGAAAGAGGTAACATCAACATAACACAAAATCCGTCACACGTACACTCACTCAATTTTACACACCCATCATAACTACACACACATTCTAATATTTAATACTAATTCTTGTTTCGTTTCTTTCTAAACTTTGATTTTCTTAAAATCTAATTTCCCCCAAATGTTAAGTAATACACGCCACCAACAATTAAATTAATTAGTAATCTGGTATTAGGTTTCCATGAGATAGGCATTGCATAGTTTTAAGTCATAATTAAGGTTAATATTTTGTAAAAGATGTACCAAACGCTGCGCGTTGTAAAAGACGTCCGCGACATATTTTTACCGACCCTCCCGATGAAATAACGGCAGTGAACGATCAGTACCAGCCTGTCTCTCCAAACAGAGCGTGCTCACGCCCACGCTTTATTTTTCTTAAAATCTAATTTCCCCCAAATGTTAAGTAATACACGCCACCAACAATTAAGTCAATTAGTAATCAGGTATTAGGTTTCCATGAGATAGGCATTGCATAGTTCTAAGTCATAGTTAGGGTTAATTTTGTAAAATATTTTGTATAATATTTTGTAAAAAATTTTAGAAATAAACAAATTTGTATTTGTTATAACCCCCATAGACTAGACAGTAATGACAAAATGGCAATAGGAAAAATAAGAGACAGTCTACAATTAATTCAGATAAAACATGTAGTTCCCATGAGACAATATAAACGTTTTCACGATAACAAAGTCATGGGCAACAAATAATAGAATATATTTAGGTGTACTAAACAGAAATATATTATTTTTCTAATAGATGGCTTTAGTAATCTATATCTCACATTGTATGAGTGCGATTGAGTTACGCTAGATGGCGTTAGAAAGGGATGACTTCGTACTAAAAACTTCTCTCACAGCTTTGTGGTTGACTGGCTCAATATTGTTTGAGTGCACATGAAAAATGGACACCAGTAAATAGAAGCTATTCTATATTTTGCAGTATTTCTTCGACAAGGAGATATAATGTTTATGGTTTTGATCTGTGACATCCAATCACGCATGATTTTATTAATTTAATTACGTTCCCGTAAAGATGCACCACGCTTTGAAAGAGCAGTTTCGCAACATGTCAATGAAATCATGGAAAAACTCGAGTCAAGCCATCATATAAGCCCGACCGTCATATTTCGATTGCACAGGAACTAATCAGCATAAAAAACTGTGTAGAACCATTTGAATAAAGTTACATACAAAAATAAACTCTAATATATATGGTATGCCACACAAGTTACAGCAAAAAAGACTCTTGGATTTAATTTCTATCTGCAATTTCTATCTATTTCAATTGCTGTTGAATCGCAACAAAATTTCCCCTTTACTGAAGCAATCGTCCAGAAGCGGCCAGAATTGATTAACGGTTCTCTTCCACACACACATATACATTGATAGTAACTCGCCAGAAGCTATGGAAGCTTGGTTGCGACTTTTATGTCTTCACCTTATAGTCCAGACCTGTCATCAAATGATTATTACTACATGGTGAGAGATGAAGGCCAGAGAGGCATTGTGAAATTGCCTTCAAAATGGCAACAACCTATTGAACAAAACGGGTCAAATTATTCCAAAATGGAATAATTCTATCTATGGTAAACAAAGCTTTCAACTTCTTGAGAATATAATGGATTTATTTTCACTACACCTAATATAATAAAATTATAATATTGTTCTGTGAATATTATTTCTATAAGATTACATTATCTGTATTATGCTTAGTATAAAGTACAAAGAGGTCTAAAGAGTTCTCGTGATGTGTGGATCTGATTGCTGAAAGAGTGGAGGTAATAAGTCATAACTAGAGGAGTGTTAAGTATAAGTTAAGAAAGACCGAAGGAAATATGAATGGATAGTGTGAAGAATGATATATGTATTTGTATAAACGGTACGAACTAACAAGACATTTCACAGGGAAGACTGGAACCTACTTTAGTAAGGAACAATATTTATTTTATAAACGGATACATATAATGTACAAGTAAACATATATAGACACGTAAAAACTTTTGTACAAATAAATAGATAAGGAGCGTTAATACACGTTTGGTATTTTCCGAATAATACAAAAAATAATTAATATAAACTCTCTGATATTAAGTAAGGAAAAACCCCGTTTTTATTACAAGATAAGGACCAGTAAGTATATTCCATTTAATCTTTAAAAATAATGGATCCTAAAATTTAAACAGGAAATATTTTAGTACTACGAATTTTATGACTCACAATATCGTTCATTCCTAAAATTCATTCGTTAATTATTGTTTTTCAATTTTCTTTGGTATTTCTAAATATAACATTATATGATTTTGAAATATGTAGTTTAATTTTGACATATCATTTTATATGTGGGAAAAAATGTTACAAACTATGTTGTTTTATTTGATTAAAAAATACATCAGCTGTTTACTTACTAGCTATGTTTACTTTGAAATCAAATAGCTGTTTATGAGTTTGTCCCTCAAATTATAAATATAAAAAAGAATGTTGTTATTGATTAAAAAAACGAAAGCCTAAAATGTTGTTCTTAAGTTCTAGGCATATATTGTAAGTTGATAATCATATTTTAAACGTTCCAGATTTCTTTTCAATGTTTCAAAGTTTAAAATATTTGGAATACGAGATGGTGAATTAATCTATCAACTGACTATAGATTTAATCCAAGATGAAAAATATCGAGGGCGCTGCTACATTAGACTAGCCAGTAGCGACGGGAGGGAGTGTGCATCAACGATCGCATTGCAGTATGAAAAAAGATTTATCTATATGTAACCGTCTACGTAAAACTGACTACCAACTGCCAAAACGTCGCTTACAAAACGATCACTATTTCAGGAAGATTTTAGTCTTAAATGAAAATCATAAAAAGATAATTTCTCATTCACAAAAATTATTACGTGACAACAAATAATAACCGCTATGCCGATTCCAATCAGAATCTAATTGGAATCGTCTCAATTTATTTTAAAGCTACAATAACACGAACATTCGGTCCACATCCACAGGTGCTGACCACAAACGTTATCGCGGTATAAACGGGCGCTCGAATTATTACTACGCACCCAGTCGAGCGCGTTACATTACGTCATCACAATGGCATTATTACCTCTGATATCCACATTAATTCAACCGATACGTCGCGATAAGCGTAGTTTCAGAATAATTATATCACTGCACAAACATAAGGGAACGTACCACACGTATCTGCACCACGATCAACTCGACCCTTTTATGGGAGTGAGGATCAGCCCTTCCGCCATAGTCCGAGTCCGCGTTTACGTCGCACCCCGCTCACCCGACGACTGACGGCCGCAGCCCGCAACCCCGCGCGGCGAACACCGACTCGCTCCGCGACTCGAATATCTCTCACAAAAAATACGCCGTCATCATCGAAATGGCGGCAGCGGATATATTCAGCGCAGGGTGCATGGTAAAATATTGATTTATTGAAATATATTGATTTCCTTTCCTCTCGGGAAGAGCATCCCCCGTCAGTGAGCTTACATCTATCTGTTATACCACTGCTCTACTAGTTAACATGAACGTCGTCTAACAGTACTAAGATAATTCAAAAGGACTTAGGGGCGAGGGCATCGCGTGACGGCAAAACAGCTAAAACGTTTTCTTATTGTATTAAGCACCGTAATAATAATTTTTATTACATTTATTTACTTGCCGTATATGCGAAAAAATATTTTCGTGTGAAAAAATCACGAGGGTGATTTTTATAGAATGTGTAAATAATAATGGCAAGACCAGATTATTTTGGTATCTTATAGAAGCCTGAGCTGAAGTTATCCATTCATTATTTATATTAAAACCTACATACACTATTATCCTATGGATATTTTGTAATGATTTGTTAACGTACTGGAATTGTCTTCACATATTTCCTACCTTTAAATAGACATATTGAAGGGATGAGTTTTCCACGTGAAAAACATCAATCCTTTCGTGTCGTCGCCATGTCAGCAGTATTTGCCGTCTCTGTTCCGCACGGGCGGGGTTGGATGGACGCCCTCTGCGCGGCGACCGCCGCCGATGATGACCGAGCACCGCCACTTTTCGCAACGAACCCACCCGAGTCCGTACGGAAAATAGACCGCGGGGCGCACTTGTATTTATTTAAGTTAAAAATCCACTTTGACAAACACTAAAGTTTTTTATAATACAGGATAAACCGTTTATAAATTAAAATGTACGTTTTCTTATAAACAGTTGTCCACAGTTAAAATTTAAATGCAATCCACGTTCACGTCGTAAAGAATTTCAGGATGTGGGAAAAAAAATCCGCGCGCGTTTGTTACACGGAAGTATTTTTAATAAAAATGGCCTACCGCCTCGGCGGGAGGAGTGGCAATGGGCAATGAGGTCGGTACCCTCTCTCTGGCACCCGCGCGCGCCCCTCCCTGCCGCAACTCTCCGGCACAGGGTTAGAAAGTTTCAAAAGTGAATCGTGGAAAACGTGAATATAGCAGCGGCGTCCTGGACATGAAATATATCATGAGGGTTCAGGGCGAGAAACTTGTAGAAACTATAATCATTGTCTAAATATTATAATTTCCATATATTTTACAATAAAATACAGTCGTTGCGACAAAGGGGAATATGTTCTTAAACCTTTCAATTTTGTTATCTGTAGCACTTCCTCTCTGACAGATCATGGTCATGGTACATATAATATTGATATCAGATTAGACATGATTTATTTATAGAGAAAGAATTGTCACCGTCTTTAATTCCTCTACTACAACCCAGCTTGAAAACTTTTTTCTCTAAAACACTAATAATCATATACTTTTAAACTCTAGCCACTTTAGTAAACTGTACATAATTATTTTAGATCATAAGAAAAATTATCAAACACTACATAGGTAATGCTGTCATCAACCCTGTAGATAACTAATAAGAAAACATAGTCTAAAATCAATCAAACGAATTCAATACCTATATTTTAAATTTCTCGAAGAAGAATATATACTATTTTTAATGTATTGGATGGATTAAACTAAACCAATTAGATATTAAGATGTGGATACTTGCTTAAATTACTATTCCATTAAATAAAATTAATACAAGTACTGTGATTCAGAGTATTTTCACACCTGCCTTGACGGATACATCTATCGATTAGACAGAACGAGCGCTGTAATTCAGTAGTGACCTGACCTAGGTCATCGTGCCAGTGTTAGCTGAAGTCCTTACAGCCAGCTGACCTAGTTTTCAGGCCGCGCGGTTTCAGTATAAAAGCTTGCCAACACACTTTTCCCTAATAACAAACGTGGCCTGGAATAAATATGTCAAACTCTAAAAACATGCAAGATAAAAGGGTAGAAATGTTTTACTTTTAAACTATAAACAAATAATCGTTACTGATTAAGTTTTTTTTTTAATATAAGGCGTTTTAGTAATATAGTTTCAAAAACAATTGGTATTATTATTAAACTAAAAGTGGTAAGTTTGTTGAAAAAGATTCTCACAAACACGATCGATAGGACGTCTTTGCGAGGTTGGCTATTTCACCTTTCTAAGAACAAAATTTCTAAGAAGGCTGATAATCATTACATAGTATAAAACAAAGTCCTCTACCGCGTCTGTCTGTCTGTCTGTTCGCGATAAACTCAAAAACTACTGAACGGATCTTCATGACTAAGAAGGCTGATAATACAAATAAAAAAAAAGACAATATATAAAATAAATTCAATTATTTTTGCATTTTCAAATATAATGTATCCTGACCTACACAAAAAACAAAGATTTTCTATAAAAAGAAAAACTTATCAAAGAATAGTTATTACTTATCAGTGTGGTTCATAAAAGAAACTTCAAAATAAAACTTACGAAGACGTTGAATAGCCTCTTTTATTATGTTTGGGCTAATATATAAAATAAACTCAATTATTTTTGCATTTTCAAATATAATGTATCCTGACCTATACAAAAAACAAAGATTTTTTATAAAACAACTTATCAAAGAATAGTTATTATTTATAATGCGTGGTGCATAAAAGAAACTTCGAAATAAACCTACGAAGACGTTGAATAGCCTCTTTTATTAAGTTTGGGCTTTTAGAAGCGTTTAATGAATAAGCAAATTTAGCTGTAACGGCTCACGGAGAACGGTCAGCTGTAACTGTTAAAAATACGCGAGTAGTAAAAGCTGCGAACAAAAAGAAATCCTTTGGCTTTCTAACTGAGATGAGGCGACGCGACGTGTGAGCACATCGTGGGTATACACTAACTTCAGAAACACAGTATTATATAAACTAAGTTAAAGAAATTATAGTAAAAGTATTTTAAATGAAATTATATTAGCAAAAGGGGTAATTTACAACCACCATATAACTTCATTTTTAAATGAAAACCCGCGTGAACGATGTTAAACACAGAAAATAACACATACCATAGTTACGAACTGTTATTGGATAAACGAACATTACAAATCTTTGTACCATAATGCATAAAGTTTACAAAAAGATGGGACTCATTGTTAGAATGTAGTTTAAGAATACTGGGTAAACTGGTAAAGGTGCATCAGTATCTAGAAAGCAATATGAATTTTTTTTTCGAACTGTCTACGCTATTGGCCAAGCGAGGTCTTAACAGCTTCACCGGACTACTAAGGCGAGCGCTTAAGGCACTCAGCCGATTTTATTTTGACAACTAGCTCAAGGGTGCACGGCACACCTCGGCTTTAAAAGCAATAGGAAATGAAAGGGGGACGCTGTGTTTAATGGCAATATTATCATAAAAATCAGTATAATTTCTAAAAAATTGCGCACATACTAACATGCTACGGAAACATATAATAGGAATTATATGTGTTAATTAAGGAAATGGTATAATAATTATATATTCGACATGCTTTAGTGAAAATTTTGCGTTCCACAACATTTACGCATTACACTTACAAGACAGAAATTATTGGTGAAAATTTCAGTTACGTCATTATAAATCGTTTCGAAAATAACATTTATATTATTGTTATTATAATAGAGATTAATTAGAGTGAAATTCACAACTGTAAAATCTACATGAATCAGTACAGACAATACAAACATTATTACCATAGGTTAATGATTATGTATCTTATTAAATTTGTCTTAGTGTTCAATTGAATGTAGTAATTAACTACAATAAAAAAAGAATAATCTTGACGAAGTATCTAATACGATGGGAAAGGAATTAATCTGTATCCGTACATACAACTTTATTACGTAATATTTATATTTATGTAGTCAAAACAAACGTATTATATATAATCGTTAATGATATAAATAAATTTTAATTTCATAATAATTTAGAATTAAATACCTTGTATTGTTCATCGTAAGTAGTCTTGTATTAGAGTTAATGTAAACATAGGTTAGAAGTAGTGGTTGTTCTAAGGTTCCTATATTATTTATCACTAGCTTCTGCTCGCAACTTCGTTCGCGTTTTCCGCATGAAACGTACCGTACGCCCTTTACTGTACCTGTGACAACATACATGTGCGCAAAATTTCTTGATGACCAGTTAAATCGTAACCAACAAACAAACTCACATTCGCATTTAAAATATCTGTAAGGATAGATGGTTATTATTATTCACCGTTTAAAATTATTGTGAACAACAATTTTACTATCGAACGTTCAGGAACACATTTTGTGAGGATTTCTATTTAGTTTTTTGGATAAATTCTATGTTAGGTATATAATTTTACCTTATAGTTTTCTTGGGTACCTTTAGTTATCGCCTTTATTATAATCTAATTAAAGTTTAAAATTCATAATAAATAAGACATTTTTAGCGTCAACTAATATTTATGTTGTCGTATGCAAGAATAAATCATCAGACCTCGTTTCTAAGAAAGCATAGAATGTAATATTTAATTAATAACTGATCGTAGTGATTAGAAAATTTGTTGAATCGCCAAAAAAATCAGTACGTTGTCCCACATACAATTACACAGCGATGTAATTAAACTGCATCTTTGCATTATTTTATTTAGACCAAGTATAATGTGTAAGATGCGTTTTAATAACTTGCCGACGTCTCACCGTTCGTATTTCTCTAACGAACTCAAACGAAGAACGGTTCTTTACATTTACGTATATGTAACAACATAACGCTTCTATGACATCGGTGCATAGGTACTCCTAAAAATATATCGGATGCAGTAAGTAGTAGGTAGAAGGGCCCGTCCTGCTAGAATCAGATCGTCTAACGGTCCAAGTTTCGGTTCAATGACTCGATTCGGACGCTCAATTTTCGCCGTGTACTGTTAGATATCTTGGCAAGCAATAACACACTGCATCGATGGAACCGAACGGCTCGAGGCGATGCCGCGGTTTACATCTCCTTATGTCAACTGCACTAAACATACATCAATGTTTTGTGTACATTTTCTAAATTCATATATTATAAGTCGTACTATCTGTTTGTTTTATAGCTAGATCTAATTCGTTTTGATGACTAATGATTTCGATTCTTACATATTTTGAATTCCGCTTATCATGGATTAAGGATGCAAATGTTTGCTTTAACGTATTACTAATCTGATATACCACAATTTAATAAGTATGTCACAGCGTTGTAGTGAGTTCAACAATAACCTCTTTAGTAAATCAAGGCTTATTACTCCGAATATCTATATAAGTAAAAATCAATTGCCGAATGTATATGAGCGTAATACTTCAGAACGGCTGCGACTATTTGGCTAATTCTTTTTGTTGTTGTTTGTAATTGTCAGGACATGGTCTGTATGAAAAGTGTTTGAAAAACGTCGGGAGTACTGAAAAATTTGGGTAAAATCTCCATATAAAAAGTGAGTGAATTAGCGAGACAGCAGACATTAAGGAAATCGTCAAAAATAGAGAATTCACAAACTAACTTTATGTTCTCCAGTTAGCGTTTTGTTTCATTACATGCGCAAATTGTAAAGGAATAATTCGGTTCATTTTCTTCGTCAGTACGTACGTGCAAAGCAAGTATTTTTATATTTCTTTGTTCAGAAAACGCAAATCGAAATTGAGGAATTTCAAATAATAGTTTACGATATAGTGAATTACCATTACATATACAGCATCCGTCACATAGACTGTAGATTTGTAATTTCTTTTTTATTGTGCTATTATTATTTTCCATACAGACTTCTAAACTCTTTTCGCACTATTAGGGGATTCATTTCAAAAGATACTGAAATACGGATTTCATTATTTTTGTCTTTTTTTATATTATAGGGGTCAAACGAACAGACGGGTCACCGCCATTGATCACCGCCGTCCAAAGACACTAGCAATACCAGGGGAGTCTGTGTTTGAGGGAGGGGAAGCTGGGTGGGGAGGTGGGTATCCGGCGCTCTCGCTGACCGAACAAAACGCGACAGTGCAAGCACTGTTACTTCATGTCGGTTCTCTGTGAGAGGGTAGTAGTACCCCGGGCGAGCCGACCCATTCATGCTGAAACCAATAATAGCTTCAGCGTGGCTCTACCACCTTCAAAACTTCTTAACACTAAGTATTAAATAAATATTACCCAAATCTTCCGACACAAACTTTAATAAAGCATTTTATGCTACTAAGGTTTGCATTTGGTAAAATCCGTTCTTGAACAATTCCTACAACACACAACGATGGCGAGTCAGATTTTTAAAATATATAACAACGTCATAGTCGTTTATCTCTCGTAACGATATATATGGGTTAATAGAGTATCTAATAGCCCCGATCATATATACCTGATATAGGTATGGAAACTTAAATTTACTTCCGTAAAGTGTCTTTATTGTAAAAAGCCCGTCATAGTGATTCGCTTCTGTGGGTCGCGTTTTGCGATCTGCCTGTGCATATCCAGTTTTTCACAGGCCGGCATGCCAGTGGCGACCGGCGATGGACAGTGTGTCACTCGGTGGTCGCTATTGTTTTTGGACTGTACTGTGCTTACCATCATGGTACTCCCATACCTGCGTGTATCGGCACGAAGTTTTGTCTATGGTCACACTAAATGCAGATGTGGGAAGACATTATCGTCATGCGTTACGAACTATCGGACTGCGTGACGATAGACGCAGCGCGATAACTGGGCTGGCGGTTTTTACACACATTAAAGGAGTTTGGCAGACGCTAATGTCGAGTCATTGGATAGACACAGGTGTGGCAACGTATGATCTGCGCCTTTATCGGAATGATTTTTGACGTTAATTTTAGCGCGACAAGTAGTTGAAGCTTCGTTTCGCATATATGGGAGTAGCATCAGGCATAGTGCAGGCATTTTGCCGTGGTACAATATAAAAAAAAAATACAAATGAATGTGGTTGATTGTCACCCCGTAAATGTACCCCGTACATGATCTCAACTCACGTGGTATTATAATACGTGGTTTCGAAGGTGGTAGAGCCACGCTCTAGCTATTAATGGTTTAAGCATGAATGGGTCGGCTCACCCGGGGTGCACCCTCTCACAGAACACCGACGTGAAGTAACAGTGCTTACATTGTTGCGTTTCGTTCGGTCAGTGAGAGCGCCGGAGGCCCACCTCCTTGCCCCTTTCCCTTCCCCTTTCTCCTTTCCCTATCCCTCCCTCAAACACAGGCTGGCAACGCACTTCCAACTCCCCTGGTGTTGCTAGTGTCTATGGACGGTAGTGATCAGTTACCATCAGGTGACCCACCTGTTCGTTTGCCGCCATTTGACATAAAGAAATAATAAGATGAGCCTATAGGTATACTCGTAATTAGGGTTCTAATAAGAAAATATTAAAACATACGTTTAATAATTAATTATTATTCATATTCATTATTCAGTAGACCCCCACGATGTATTATAGCCCGAAACTGTCGCAACTAATTAATTGAATTTAAATCAGAGCTACATTCCACAGCCACATGTGTTTTATACTTTTTATTCTATGTTAGTTATATATTGGGTATAATCTTGTTAGTCATATTACAATAATATTGTATGTTAAATGAAGTATATTGTTTATTTAGACACACTATATGTATATATAGGCTCGTCCAGTTTTCGAAATTCGATCATAATGTGCCATCTTTTCAAGTTTCAACAATATTTAGTTTTTGTGAAAAAATGTACCACTAAGATCATTGCATTTTTGGATCGGTTCTTTTATTTTAGCTGCGAGCGTTGTCTATACATATTCATTTAAACATTAATTTTCATTTAATTTAATTTAATATACTCGATGGTATAAAAAAAATGAAGCTTGTATATTTTTGATTGATACTACTAAAAAACCTCGTCAGTGGCTACTAAACAAAAGTAAATAAAGAAAATCGGTTAACATAGAGAACATAACACACACCAACAAAAAAATGCAAGAAGCAAGATCAAACAAAAATATATTGGACTAATATCCAACGAAGTGACGACACATAAATAAAAAGCTTACACTACATCTAAAATATAAATGTAGAAAATATATCAAAATATATGGAGAAATATAAATTAATAATGATAAAAGAAAAGTAAATGATCATTGAAGAATTTTATAATTTTCCATCATAAATTTCTATGTAACTAAACACTGTAATAAGAATAAAGGCTACGTATTAAAGAGATCATTTTGTACTGCACGGTATGTGTGTCAGCAGTAAACGCGATGAGAGCGACTCGATTCCTGCCTGACCAACTCCCAGTTCCAAGAAGGGCTAGCGGGTGAGAGTGCGACCATATCTATGATTCATTCTTACATACATACGTATAATAATAATCTATATATATAATTAGAAATTAAATCTAACATATCTGTAGGTACTTGTTAGATTTTTGTAAAAAAAAATGTTGCAGGTGTCTAGGAGTATGTAATAAAATACATTTCAATCAATTTTAGAATTGTCTTTTTTTCTTTCTTTTTTTTATCGAAGCACGGCAAAGTGACTTTACTGTGCCTGATGGAGAGCACAGTATAATCTAAAAACAATGGCGACTACCGAGAGACATACTATCCCTCACCGGTCGCTGCTGTCATGCCGGCCTGCATAAATGTCTCTTCACGTTACGCTTGAAGGACCCCATATTATAGGAAGGAGGGAACACACTGGCCGGGAGATTGTTCCACAGCTTCACTGTACGGCAGAGATAAGAAGTTGCGAACTTTTTAGTTCGTGCCCAAATAGGATTTACCGTAAAACTATGGCTTCGAAACCCAGCGCGCGTGGTTCGGGTATGAAAAGGAGAGGAAGGGATTAAATTAAATAGCTCTTCAGAACACTCGCCATGATACAGACGTACAGTGTGAACACGCATGACAGCTTAAATACTGCGTTCATGAAAATTATAAAGCATATCTACTATTAACATTTAGTCTGTTTCATTAAAATCGGTGCGGTCTATCAAAAATTATTGTACTTTTAATCACGACACGACTTAAATACGATAGAAAAGTAGATAAGTAAATGGATCATATGACTTTATTAATTGCTCCTTTTTTACATTCTTGCACGTCTTTATTTGTACAATTTTGAGATTTATATATCTTTATTATGTTTAAAATATCAAAACACAGATGATAGCGGTCCCGCATATCGTCAATGAAATTCTTGCACGTCTTTATATCTTCCGAATATATGATGAGATTGTACAATTTTGAGATTTATATATCTTTATTATGTTTAAAATATCAAATCGCAGTAACAATTTGAAAATCACATTTAATACACATACAGTTTTTTTACCAAAATAATATATTTACAAGTTTTGAAGGTTAAATTGGCCCTGAAAATTTGAAATATTGTGCCTAGAACTCGAATTAAAAATAGTACAAAATCACAATACGTTGCTTTTCATCCCTGTATTTCAGTACAAGCGAAGGTAGGAAAACAGGTTGATGGATTTTATTAAAAAAGGAAATGTAATAAATACTATAGAAACCGTATAAGTTGTTATTACTGGAAATGTACCATTAACGATCCTTAAAAATAGAGTAAAATGTACTAGAGTAAAAAAAGAGTAAACTTAGCTTTAAACTCTCATATAAGCATTATCTATTGCAATTTCAAACTCAGTAATTAGAGTGACGTATAATGTATTCATGTAGTTGTATTTTAAGCCCTGTTTATTGGTGTGTATTTTTTTTAAATCTTTTTCCGTATACATTTATATTTGTTTTGTTTAATCCTAAATTTGTGGTTACAGTAGTTATTTCTCTTTAGTATGACCGTGACGTGTTACGTGTGTCTGTGTTATTTGTTTGTTCGTCTCAAATTTTGTACTGACTTTAGCGTCCGTTTATCATCATATATGGAGTACTACTTACAGTATTGCAGATTTTTGCTGAATGGGTTCGCCAATTGTTGGACATCAATTTTTTCATTTTTAAAATGTATTTTTTTTCTGTCTAATTAGTTTGTGTAATTTAATTTAATTGTATGGTTGTTCCAACAATAAAGTATTTCTTTCTTTCTTTACTTAAAATAATAACATTTGGCATATATCTATCCAGACATTTTATTAATTCGTTCATTAACCTACCAATTACGATGATAATGATTAATTAATTATCTATTGCAAAACTCGAAATACTAGTAAATTATAAAACAAATTATCATTCGCTTTCCACAAATTATTTAAACCAAATAACTAATAAGGACCAAGCAAACGACATACAGATGTTTTAATGAGCTAAATCATCATTTAACTAATGAGCTGGAATAGAGAAACATAATAGTCGGTATTTATTGCTCAATTCTATCAATAGTTAGTTTAAAAAATCCGAATTATCTTGATATGTTTTATCACACCGAAATCGTACTATCAGGTACACCTGTCGCTTCAAAGGTAAATCATCGCTTCTATTCACGACAAGTCTGACATCATATACGATTCGGTGTAGCTCTACGCTGTTTTATCGTTACGTGTGTAAAGGGGACGACATGATGTATGAATCGAGTGATCTATTCGAGATGAATTTGAATAGACGGTTGTTGCTTGCAAAGCCCCACCACGACAGCCGTTAACGGGTCCCGTTACTATCCAGCTCATCAATTCCATCTCACGAAAGCTCAACTTTTGGCGGTGAATCAATTAACCCTAAATAATATCCGGCAAAGAACGTAATGGTGGTGTTACTTTTAAATATTTAGGACCAGTCAATAGTACTATTAGCTCACTTTCTCCACAAGATTTACAATAAGATACCTATTAAATCATCAGTCCTCATTGGTAGTAGTTTTTTGTTTGAAATTGAAACAGAACCTTTGGTTGTGATTCTAGTTTCGATCGAAAAATCAAAATTATTTTTAATTCTAAACAAACTTATCGCTAAGAAGTAAAATATATCCAGTTAAGATATATTTTACAGCACATTTATCTATATTCTAGAACAATACCTAACAATAACCTTCAACCTGAAGATGTTTGCCTTCAAGTAACGTGATGTATGTAGGTGTCGACAACTTTGTATTTATGACTAAAATATGTTCTACCCTAAATATTTGGATATTTTGTAGCGTGGGCAAAGTGAACCTATAGGCTTGTATTTGGTTAAGCCAATATTCCGAATAATATATGAACGAAATGTAACTGTAGGCCGATCACTAGAGTTTCCTTTAGTTTTTACATTTTAAGTATACGTATGCTGTTGCCAGTATCTATATTCATAGTTTAGACACAAACTTTAAAATTAGTTAATTATAAAATTATTTAAAAAAAATAATTAAATAAGGAATAGATCATTTTTGTAAAATGGTATGTCAAAATTAAAGTGCTTCAAATATAAAATATAACTAAAAGTATAAATTCATATTGCGTTAATAATATGAGAAATTAAATTACTAGTATAATAACTTTCATAGATATGTTTATTATGGACGTGATCCTATTTAAAGAACGAATCATCACATAACATCAGCCTGTAGGAAACCCATTGCAAGGCCATAGGCCTCTTCTCGAAGGAGAAGGTATGGGCATAATCACCACGCTGCACCGCCCACGACTTATTGGTGATTTCAAACACTGAGACATCCACTGTTATATATTTTCCCAGCAGAACAAGCGTAACTCGCGGAAGCTCTAACAACGTCCTCGAGCGCGTATGACGATGGAGTAGATCCTCGCAGTATCAGCTTTCCTCACCAATTTAAATTAGTAAATATGGGCGAATTGGGAAAAAATCGTTAGTACATGTCGGAGCCGAACCTGTGTATTTAGAATTAACATATCACCAATCAAAACCGTTCGACCACGACGTTTGCAGAGAGTAAATAGGTGGGCACGGTCGCAAGGCATACCTAGTCGAGTGGTAAGGACGTAGAGGCGCGCGCCCGACCCGCCGCGCCCGAGTGGTTGGGATTGCGTAAGTGCACGGGGCCGATTTCTAGCGCGGCTCCCACGCAACAAGGTCGATGTTTCGGAGGACTTCTAAGTACCTCAACGACATCACGTTAATTCTCTTATCAATCTCAAGGTTTATATACAAATCAATCTTATTTTAATTTGCGATATCTTTACGTAATCTTTTAATAAAAAATCATATTCATCACAGTATAATGTTGTAAGTCGCAGAGTTTTAAGATTTTGAAACTTTCGAAGGAGACTTTATTCATGCCGTATATCGACTAAAGAATATTTTTTAGATACTGAATGAATAATATATATTATGTAATAATTTATATTAGAGATTTATTTATCCTATCAGTATATAACAACACAATTTGTAGAACAAATGAACATCGAATCTAACCCGATGTCGCAAGTTCAAACTTAGAAACGGAAATCTTGTCTCCTATCTATATTAATATATAAAGCTGATTTAATCTTTTATAATAAATTAATTTCACCTAGTCAGGTTGTATTGTATGTTTGTTAATGAGTTCGTTGAAATTCGAATGAAGTTTTATTAATGGTCAATTTGAATATTCTGAGTTCTGGAGTACAAATGATTTATAAAAAGGTATAAATTCCATTTTTGATTTTGTGTATGCTATATATATTTTGTGTTAACCTTTAAGCAAATACAGATAAACGTACTGTATTGAGCGGTTTGGTTGTGTGAGTTAGTATGATACACTTTTTAAACAGACTTCGAAAAAGGAGGAGGTTACTATGTTCGGTTGTATATTTTTTATTTGTTTATGTATGTTAATAGATATTTACTTCAATTGTGGACTGGTTTTAATGATTCTTTTTATTTGATTTGGTTATATTTAGAGGTGGCCTAGTACCCGTGCCACCCTCTCCTCCTCCACAACAGGAACCACAGGAGAGGCAAGTCAGTACATGTGGTGCTGGTTTGGTCGCAGTTACCTGGCTCATATGCCTAAGCGGAGGCAGCATTCCGGGTTTTCCTTTTATTCACTTTATCTACTCAAACGGTTATCGTGAAATTTTGCATGTTAATAGGAATATATAAGGCACTAAAAGCGAAAAATAATTATTAAATTAATCAAATTAAATAAAAAATATTGATATTGCGTTACCTAGTAATATGTTTGAAGTCGATGCCAACCTACATTTCAAATTTATATCTGATAATAATATATATACTATACAGATATATATCATGGGACACGAGAGTGGACCCAAACTTTATATGTAGATGATATGAAATTAGGTTGGCATTGACTTCAAATATATTATTAGGTAGCGCGAATATCAATATTTTTTATTTAATTTGGTTAATTTAATAATTCAGTTATTTTTCGCTTTTTAGTGCCTTATTAGTTTTTCACATCGAAGGCGGTTTTTTTTTAATTCCAGATCATCGAAAGTAACAACATAATATATATGACTGTAAAAAATAGAACGCAACTCAGAAACTGCGGCAACCCCTGTTTTATATCAGGTTCTGTAGACAATATTATAATGGTATCGGCCAGCGATTTAAACAGAAAATGGAACCAAGTTTACCTGGGTGTAAGTGAGTCTAAACGGGGTATGCTGTAACTTCTTACTGAGCCTTTACCCCATGTGTTTGTGATCGCGATCAAGTTGGAGAGGAATGACCACCTGTATCTTGAGTTCTACATTCAAATAGTACGGTGCAGAAACTTAGATTAATGTTGGAACTAGTAAATTCGTATGAGTAAGAAATGTGATATGTGCTAATTTGCGATGTTCTATACTGTCGACTCCTTAATTACGTGTCTCTTAATGGAAAACGGTATTCGAAATGGCGAAAAATCAGCTTCAAAATGACAAATTCAGAATACAATTACTTTCAATAATGCAACAACAGTACTGTCTGTATATAAATACATGATGTCAAGTTCTTTCTAAGAGTAAATTTAAATTAGCCAATACCTCCTTGATGCTGCATTGACGAGCTGTCCTTATTGTGAATGATGCAGACATTACTAACAGTATTGAACCTCTTTAGTTACGAAGAAACATTGCCTCACTGAACGTGTTTTATCGTCTGTATGATGGCAAGTGTTATGAAGAGTTATTCGTTTATTTTGGTAGGTGGTAGAGCCACGCTGTAGCTATTATTGGTTTCAGCATGAATGGGTCGGCTCGCCCGGGGTAGTACCACCCTCTCATAGAAAACCGACGTGAAGTAACAGTGCTTGCATTGTTGCGTTTCGTTCGGTCAGTGAGAGCGCCGGAGGTCCACCTCGCTACCCCTTCCCTCTCCTCTCCCCCTCCCTCCCTTTCCCCCAAACACAGGCTGGCAACGCACTTGCAACTCCCCTGGTGTTGTTAGTGTCTATGGACGGTGGTGATCACTTAACATCAGGTGACCCACATGTTCGTTTGCCTGCTATGACATAAAATAAAATAATATATAACCTCATCCTATCTTCTCCTTTCCACTACAGAACTACCTGGGCGGGTACACTCCTCCACACATTAAAAGTAACGGTAAGAACGAAGACGTTTTCTTATCGCTGTCTTGCTGTGAAGGTATAGAATAGCCTCCCGGCCAATGTGTTCCCTTCCTCTTACGATATCGGGTTCTTACGTGTCCGCGATATAACGAGACTTGAAGAAGCACTTTCGTAGATCGGCCTGATAGCGACGACTACCGGTGTTAAATATCGACAGCTACTGCTTAGGCTATTACTGCTGTCCGTAAAGACTTTGAAAACCTGCATTTTGTAAAGAACCAGCATGATCAAAATACTTGAAACTGTTACAAACTGGCCGTCCCATATTTCAGACTTAGCAAAACCAGTAATAGTTTCTTAGGTAACAATGGTTTTTAGAGTTTTAGTTGTTTATAGATGTATACAATTGTGAAGCTAAAAGATCGTATCAGACTTCGTGATTATATATAATAATAATCATAAACAAATACATGTGCAACAAAATAATCCCAAGGAGGGTTGATGTCAGGCAGGCGGCCGATCGTAAAAATTAAGCCAAATCATACATAACAATATGACAAACATGTTGTACCGAC